>JAQFZG010005278.1:0-10584 GCA_034695465.1 Entomobrya nicoleti
CCTACGGGAAAAAACGTTTTGTAAAGTAAAAAAACGTGAAAAACATCCAGTCAGGATCTTGCCATCCAACATGCTTGGTTGAAATGCCTGGTGGTCGGTGGTGGTGGAATCAGAAAAGAGTTCAACTTTTAGTTTCTTCTCCAAAAATTGAGAGAATAAAAGTTTCTTCTATTCTCTTGATAGCCTGTCTATTGTCAATTTGGTGTGTGTGATGGGTGTGCACAGTGAAAAGAATGGAAAAGGGAGTAGGACCACCACCGACCTTGCTTGTTACTTAAATAAGTAGCGAACGTTACCCTTTGAATTGCACTCAACTCTTTGCTTCCTGGAATTTTAAAGTTTTTAAATAGTTTTCCAGGGAGAAGAGCAAGTGCAGTGAAACTTTTACATCAAAACAGAAAACGGGAGGAAATTTTCAAATGCAATTGGTGGTGGGGAGGGAGGATGGAGGGAGGATGAAGATTGATATATGATGGGAAGTGATAATTTGTTCTGTTAAGTAATAACTGTCATTTAAATGAATTCACTGTTCATTTTTTATAATAGACAAACCTACAAATATTTTTAAACAATAAAAGACTTCATTTTAAATAATTTAATCAGCATTACGCGTTTTCTCATTTTATTATCTTGGCTTACAGCCTTGTATAATTACTACCTTCAACTTGACTTATAGATAAATATTTAAGGTAATTTCTCATGGTTACTTTAAGTGGTTATTCTCATTCTTTCACAAATAAACTAATACAGCAAAAACTGAAATAGTTTAAATTTGCACTGAAGAGGATTGAAATTTAATGAAAATGTTAGTTTATTAAACCACTTTTTCAACTAAATCATCTAACAGTAAAAATGAGTTATATCAAATTTAAATTATTACTTATCTTTCAAATCCTCCTTGTCTCCTTCCCTTGTCCCAGTCTATCAGCCGTAGCATTAAAATGCTACATCTGCGAAGAAAAGGAGGATCTACCCACCGGATTTGAAAACTGTGGAGACGGTGTTCCCAAATCATCCATTTTGGCCACTGAAAAGGAATGTGCTACCGGCTGTCAAAAAGCAATTGTCGTCAGGGATGGTACGCGGATTGGTGTGACCAAAGACTGTGGATATACATCATCAGTTTATCAATGCTTTTTAAGAAATGCTGGGGTGGGATCCAACGGCTGCGTTAAAAAGATAAAGGAAACTGAAGCCATAAAATTGGTCAAAAAGTGCGTTACATTATTAGACAAGCGTCCTAGATTACTGCAGTTAGAAGATGATGAACCTTTCATAAATAGGCTCAATTCCTCAGCTAAAATCAAGCTTGTGGGAAAGACTAAATGGATACCTCCGTCTGGTCGTGTCAATGAAGAAGCAGAAGGAGAAAACAAGCCAACTGATGGAATGTTTGAGCTATGTCAGTGTACTGACAACCATTGTAATGGAGGGGATAGGTTATCAAAGTGGTCCAACAGAGGAATCATTGGACTGATAGGTGCCGTCACTTTGAATTCATGTCTTGTGGCAATTTATTGATACCCCAAGTAACTCAAAATTGTAAATGACGAATTTTAGCTGACTGAAAAATAAAAGGTGGTATAAAATAAAATCTCAGGTCTACATCTATCCGTAAGGAATTTTTATACCTCAATTTAAAATGGTACTCCATTTATCATATGCGTCACCAGACTGTTTGCGGTATTTAAAATTTAAACCTTTCTAAGACTTCCATGAAAAAAATTACTCATAAACATTTCTGTAAAAATATAAATCTAATATCTTCAATACAACTCATATCAAGTCATTACTCATTACTGTCACGAAATAACTACAGTGAGAATTTTGAAAACTATAAAAATGGACAAATCTAATCTCAAAAGCACTTTAAATTTCTTACCCATTCTAGTAATTTTTATAACTATTAATATAATTAATTTACGCTCTTATTTAAATAACCACTCTTACGCTAGAGTACAATTTAACTAGCGCCCTGTACAAACCTGTGGTAAAGGAAGGGCAAGCGTCCACTTCCAATCACGTAGAAATTGACTGTGCCTACGGAGGCTGTGTCAAGTTTGCCGTGAAAGAAAGTCAGTAAGGCCAGCAACAGATTTACGGTATAACAAAGGGTGACAAGAAGAGTTTCATCCTGCTTTTACAAGGAGCTGGACTGGACCTTGAAGTGAATAGCTGCATAGCAATGTCTCAACTACTAATTCTTCTTTCGGACAAACCGAATTTTAATAATAACCAAAGTTCATAATTTAAAATAAATTCATCTGTTTAAAGCAATGTGAACTCAACGAATTATCATAGTTACGCCACAAATTTAAATTAAGCAATAGAAAAAACATAAAAAATAGTTTAACTTTCCAACTTTGAGTCTTTGTACAATTCTGCATCACTTATCATCACTTGATGCTCTTATGTTACCGGACCTCTTCCTCTTCTGTTCAATAACCGGATGTCTTTCTCTACTAATCATTGTCAACTTTGAACTAGGAGCTCATTTTAATGTGGACTTCTACCTTGTCGATCTTAGCCTTAGCCATCCCGGCGTGGCTTCTTATTGGTTTCCCTGATCAATGTGAAGCACAGAAGGAAGTAAAATGTTACGTCTGTTCCGCACCTGATGAACACTTCAAGAAGTGTGACGACTCAAGTATTCCTGAATCAACCAAATATGTCGTCGATCAGACATGCAAGGACGGCTGCACCAAAGTCAAAGTCACTGGAGATAACGGAAAACAACTAGTTTCCCTGAAGAAAGATTGTCACACCAAACAATTTGAATGTATATACCAAAACTTGAATAAAATATGTGGCGATTCCGGATGCAAAGTAAGCTCAGGGAAGGAGTACAATGATGCCATAAGAAAATGCAGCACAGGGCAAGTGACATCCTCCTCAACCCCCTCATCCCCAACTAATTATTCATTACATGCAGAATCCCGAATGTATTCAGATTCGCAGACTGTCGAAATGTGCATGTGTTCTGGTAATCACTGTAACAAGGATATCAAGGCAACATCGGAATCGGAGTGTTCCACAGGAACGAACTTGTTTAGCGCTGGACTTCAAATTGGTCTAATCGTCTTTGCAGCTTTTCTATTGTCTGTATAAAAAGTAAATAAAAAAGATGCTCACACGTAACTTTTTAATCAACAAATATTAATTCGAACTGGATCGACGATGATGTTCAACTGTCCTGATGGAATTTTATAACCTTTTATAATTTTTAATGCTGAAAATAAAATCTCCATTAGTTGTTTTACAAAATCTCTAAATTCAGAATAACTGATTGAAGGGTAGCATATATATAAAATAATTTCTGCAATTTTAAACAGCGCAGGCATTTTAAACTGCATGGAGACAGCATTGCGTTTAATTCTATTGTTTAAGAAAAGTTATCGTATATTTGTACTTACGTTTGTCTTACCACTCATCCTTTTCAAAATCGTTCTTAAAATTCTATTTAAATTAGTGAAAAAGTCATTCAAAAAACTTGTAATTGTATATTTTGTGTATTTATATAAAATATTGTGTATTTTATATTCAAAATGCGTCTTCTCACCTTTTTCATCATCTCCCAACCCCTTCTTTTGACTATCCACTCCGGCTACACAAACTATGAAGAAGGAATTCTCACTCCCACATCGGATTACTTTATGGACCAGGTCCACAAAATCGATATAGTATGCAAGGACGGTAACTCCAGTTGCATCAGACTGAGCGAGACTTCAAAAGAAGGTACCACGACCGTCATCAACGTAAATAAGGGTTCACATAGTCAAAACAAAATTTTCAAGTATATTGGACACAGCATTGGGGCTTCCAATGGTGGGACCTGCAAAAAGATGGGAGATGAGGTTCTTAAAATTGTCCATGAAATCGGAAAGCAGTGTGAACAACCGTCATCGAGGGAATCTATAGGGCAAGGTTGTGATACTAGTAACTCGACGGAGGCATCGGATGATTCAGCTTTTACGTCATCTCATCAAGAACAGACTTTGTCTTTTGTGAAGCACAATTCTTCTACCAATTTTCCGACCTGCTCGGGAAAAAACAAACCCCATATTGCCGGGTTTTGCATGCTGATTGCTCTCATCATCCATTCCTATTATAAGTCGCGGCCTTCCGGAGGATCTTAAATTTTAGAGCCAAATTTCAAAATTTTGTGTAGTAAAATTCACTGTACAACTAGATATTTGAATATAGAAGCTAAAAGTAAAAGTAAAATTCTTTTAAAACTGATTGCCATCTTACAATAAAATCAGAAGTCGTTCACGATGTCTGAACACATTGGAGCGAGTGTCCCTCCTCCAAAAATGGAAGAAAGTTCTTTGTTTTCGACAAAAATCCTTTTTAATTGTCGCTCTCCTTCTTACATCTTCTTATAACATCCGACATCCAAATCCGATGATTGATTCAAGATGAGGGGGCCTTCGTTTTTGACCGTCACATTTCTATTATGGATCCCAGGCCACTATTACGTAGAAGCTTTGATTTGTCAAACCTGCGATGATGTGAATACGGCGGATGTACTTGCACCGCACCGAAATTGTCATACAGCATCCCCGAAAGCAATTGGCTCAGACATCACTGAACGGGAGTGTCCCACGGATCATACCGCTTGCATTACACTTTCATTTTTCAATAAGAATGGAGCTCTACTGGGTACTATTAAGGACTGTGTAACGAAAACTGGGGAATACGTGACCGCGAAAAAGAAGGAAGGTGAAGCTTGTTACAAGAATACCATTCCAGTATATAACAGTGATACGAATGATTGCATGAACAACAAACCAGGACCGGCGCCCGTCAATGGAACCGGGAGGAACTTGGACGCAGACATTCGAAACTTGATGTCAGCATTAGGATCAAGTAGACAAGCTTCTAATCCTGACAAGCATGTAGAGTCTGTAGAGAGTTGTGTATGTTCAGAGGACAAATACAACGCGGAATGGACCGGACATGGAGAAAATAGCGATGCCACAAGCACTTTGTTAAAAGGAGTTGGGGGTGGAGAAATTGGAACTGGATTAATGTTGATTGCAGCCAAGATGGGTAGACATATACATGGAAACCTAGCTCTCATATTATTATAAGTATATGAGAGCTAGGTTTCCATGTATATGTCTACCCATCTTGATTGCAGCCATTATAATTGCTACCTTTATATAACCTTGAGTATATTCTTCGATGGACTATTATTGGATTCTTTATAAGTTTGATAAATGAATAATTATTTGTTTTGGATATGGTAAATTAAGCTCAAAATTATTTAAAGGAATATTTAAAGACAGAAAACAAATAGAAAATAAATTATTTAAAAATTAATTAAATACAACCAAAATTATAAATCTTTCACGGTATCTGAACACGTACTAGCAAGTGATCCGACAAAAAAATACTAATGGTAACCCTTTATGCTTACTTCTATACGTATGTTTTCTAGATGAATCAATGTTTAAAAGAAAATTGGTGTCAATAATCATTAACTTTTTCATGGAACAAATCCTTTTTTATTTCCATTCTACTTATCACATCCGACATCGATTCTTTTGACATTTTCAAGATGAGAGGTCCTTCTTTCCTAGCCATCACATTACTATTATGGATCCCCGGCCACTATTACGCAGAAGCTTTGAAGTGTCAATCGTGCAATGATAGAACCTCAAAGGACCCTACAACACACCGAAATTGTCATACTAAGTCCCCAGAGGCAATTGGCTCGGCAGAAATAGTAACGGAATGCCACAAGGGTTGGGATGGTGCATGCTCAGTAACTACAAATTTCATCCGTGGAAATGTATATTATACATCAAAGGGCTGTGCAAGTACAAGTTTGGAATGTTTGTACAAAAAAAGGAAGGAAGGTGAAAAGTGTTACAAGGCGACCTGGAAAGAAAGTGCAATCGCGTCACTAGATTGCGATAAAAACAAACCGGAACTTGGAAATGAAACCCAGAAGTACAGCGCAGAACTTCAAAGCCTGGCGTCGTCGTCAACTGGTAGGCAAGCTACTCTAGAAGACTTAAGTATGGAGCTTTGCTTATGCTATGAGGGGGACCTGTGTAACGCGGTAGATACTGGAAGCGGTGGCAGAAGCTGTGGCACTTTGATAGAAGGAGCTGGAGGAGGAATTGGAACTGGATTGATATTGACAGCAGTTATTATCATTACAAACTTCACATAAACCAAAAAGCGGACTGTTCGTGAACTAGGCTCTTTGTAATTTTGATCAATGAATATCAATGAATGAATGAATATTGGATTGTATTGAAAATTAGCTCAAAATTAAAAGTTTAATGTAAAACAACTTCTCATCAGTTAAAAATATTTTTATTGCTATTTAAGTAGTTTTAATTTGATTAGCACTTAATGTAACATATAATTGCACCCATGCAAGCAAATACAAATCTTGCTGTTCAAAAAAGTTGATTGCATTTCCTTGCAGAACCAATTTAAGCAAAAAAAATCAAATTAAAAATAAGATTTACCTATGCATGATATAAATAACGTAATGCGAATAATATTCCAAGAATGGGACTGCAGAAGAAAACCATTTGTACTACGTTCGTCATTTTCCTTCTTAAGGATATCCTTACTTTTTTGGTTATGGTTGCTGAATCGTGTTACGCCATAAAATTTCAATCGAGTACTTGTCAGAAAGTCCGTAATATGTCGTAAAACAGACCATGCAACTTATCAGCAATTCTACTGTTCATGTCGTCAATTTCCACACGAGTACGGTGAGTGATATCCAGAATTCAAATACTTATCACAAAAACCAAAACCGTACATTTTACCAAATACAAATTCAATGGTCAATGAATGATTTCCTCAAAAATGACCAATTCACTTCTCTTCACAATTCACTCGGTTTATAATTGTAAGCAGGAAATAATTAGTTACAACTTCACCATAGAAGAAAACGTTTTGTTAAAAGGGCCTCACAGAAGTAGATTATCCCTTTACCTATAATTGATGTTTTGACCTGTGACTCCATGAAGTGCTTATTTTAAAGCACTTCAGTAGTTTGTTTAAATGCCCCTGCAGTTGAATCAAACCGATCGACTTCACTAACAATCCGACTAAAAAGGACTGTGGCATCGTTGAAAAATTAACTGCCCTGCACTACCCTGCGTCCAAGAAAACAAATTGGTACTTTCAAACCCAGTAAAAGGAAGGGGTAAGGGATTTAAAGCAAGCAGCAAGTAAACTATGGTATGGATTGCTTCAATGGATTTTAGAGGAAAGTAGAATCTGATCTGAATAGTACCGAGACATGTTTGTTGAGCACTGGGACAGCATGGTCGCAGTCAATCACAAAAAAATGTCTGCAAATCAATTGCAATATTTAATTTCTGGACAAAATCCAGTGAAGTCAAACGACATTGCTATTTATATCAACAAGCTTGTATGTATGTATGTATGTACATATACCTTCTTAATATGATATGATATGATGTAGAATTTGTACTTGGCTTCCATTGCCGGCTCTATAAAGTTAACGTGGTTACCTGTCTTGCAATTTCCCCAAAAAAAAATAAGTGAGGAAGCAGTTTTTCTCTAGAAATCAACACAAACAGTTAAATCAAGAATCAAGTTCGTCAATCCTTGTTAATATTTGTTCAAGACCAGTCCCATTACATCGTACATCCAATCCAGCTCAAGTTTTATTCATTTTTGTCAAATTAGTATCTCACCTCTGCCTGACTCCAAAGACAGCTTTCAAGATGGAACTGCAGAAAGAGCCAGACCTCAAGAAAATGTTTACCATGACTGTCTTGATCATTGCCCTACTGGCTGACCATTGTGAAGCAGAAAAATGTTATGCTTGCGATCCATCCAAAGGGTTCAGCTGCGATAGTCCTCAAGAAATCTCTTGCCCAGCTTCTTGTTTTAAGTTAACTGTGTCTAGTGGAGGACAAACAAGTGTTATTGCTAAAGGCTGCTTTGAATATGAAAAATGTGCGGGATTTTCTTCTGGCTGCAAGACATATAGCCAAGAAGAGTTTGTCAGAATTCAACTCATATGTACCGCAGAAGGAGGACATAAACGAAGCGGAAATTCGACGGAGGTACCGAATATTTTTACTGAATCACGTCAACAAGACCAGCCGGGGTCTTCTTATGAAGCATGCGCATGTTCCGGGGATCTTTGTAATGGAAGTGGCAATACCGGTGCAGTATTAGTAAAGCTGGCGACAACTGGCATGGTAATCATCATGATAAACATCGCGATCGCTGCTACATCAGTGATTTGATTTCTTATGTTAAAATTATTTGCTCTTGAAACTAACTATTACGTACGTATAAATACCAACGAATATTCGAAATCTTCAAAATTATCTTGTATCTAAATTTTTATTGCAATGATTCGTTAAAAAAACTTTGTTGATACAAATCTGGAGTTTACTTGCTACTAAAATCATTTATTTGTAATTAAGAATTAGCACCAAGTTAATTTTAGATTTATTTTAGCCTCTTATCACAACAGCTTATTAAATTCATTTATAGAAAAGTCAACGTGTTTACATTAGCCTAATTACATCACTACGTGCCACCTGTAGTGGTAAAAGCATTCAGTGTACTGTACTGATAAACATACGTACAAATTAATATGGTTACTGATATGTACATGCAAAATTAAATATTTTTAAAAATTTACAGCAAAAATGAAAATAACCAAATTTTTTGTGCAAAATAATTGACGCGTAGTTAACTGTATTTATCTGTCTTGGTTTGGTATGCACCCCGGCTTTTTGACATAGGTCAAATTACATTCGTTCCTTAAATGACCTGAATCTCGTAACCGAATGCAAATGCAGTTTTTAAAATTATGTTTCTAAAAGTCTCCGACCATTATAATAAGCTTATCTTGGCTTTCTTGTCCTTTGTTCTGCTGACTGATCAATGTAAAGCGATAAGATGCTATCATTGTACGGGAAGACAAGGTGACGCAACAAACTCATTCGAAAATTGCGACAAAGGTCCATCTGGAGGTCTGGAGGATCTCAACACGGATCCAACTATCCCGTGCTTGGGCGATACTTGTATGAAGATAACAGTTAAAGCAAACGGGAAAAAGACGAGCGTAGTGAGATCTTGTTTTCACCTTGAAAAATGCATCAAATTAAGTTCGGACTGCGCCACATTTACCCATGAGGATTTCATGGCTACTATAAACAAGTGTGATTCGCCACACATTACAAGCAAAACCGATAAGTCAGGTATTTCAGCACTAGGAATGGTGTTCACGACAGCAGGCTCAAGTTCACGACAAGATGGTCCAGGTTCCATTTACGAAGTTTGTGTATGTTCAGGGGATCGTTGCCTTCCCTCCGACAATGAAAACACGGGAGAAAAAGTAGGCACACACAGAACACAATGCTATAAATGTAGTAGTAACTCCGAACACTACGAAGGCTGTAGCGCTTTAAATGGTCCCCCCAAAAGTAATGACGTTGAGAATTTTCCTATTGTGGAAACGTGCCAGTACGAGTCTTCCAACTGTGGAAGAATTGACAAATTGCTGCTAAAGGGCGAGGATGAAGAGCCTGAAATTCTTTGCTCAAGAAGAGGCTGCTTGCACGAAGGGATATTTTGGCAAAATGAACTTTGGATGAAAATTGGTTGCAGGTACTTCAAGGAAGAGGATATTCCTAAACATCTGCAAGACTGTAAGGATGGTCCGATGAATGGTGTAGGAAATGGAGATGTGGGATCGGGATCCGAAATGCCAACAAGTAACTTGTCTTCGCGACGAATTAGGGATGGAGATGACAATGACAAAAAGCCGGTGTATCGAGTTTGTATTTGTTCGCAAGGGGACCTATGCAATAATGCAGTGTCATTGGAGAAAATGGCCCCGACTGCGACTGCTTCTTGGTTGGCAGTGATAATGTCAAGTCACGCGATCAGTACAACTGTTTTAAAGAGTAACTAACTTTAGTAGTAGTGGTAAAACACAAAGCCCCATTGTGATTGAATATGTGTGTATATACATTGATTGAAATGTATGAAATTATAAATTGTTTTTTATGCTTAAAATGTCTCAAAATTATGTTTGCTTGACTAAAAATCAAAACTTGACTAGAAGTTAAATACAATTTGATTTTCATACATTTTGAAATTTTTTTAAACATATTTTACGATAACTTAAAATTATTGCTATTTCTTTCCAATGTTCCTAAAAATTCATAAAATATTCATAAAATATCCTGGCTTGCATATTTAGTAATTCCCCGATATTTCAAAAAGTAATTAACATTTTGCAATTATTACAACGGATTTGGATTTTGCACTGCAAACTACGTATAGGGTCGTTATCATATTTTTAAAATTCAATATTTTACGAAAATTATTTTTGCAAACTTATTAATTCGCCGATATTTCGAAATGTTGAACTTTTGAAACACACCCTAGATGTAGTTTGCAGCGTAGAACCCAAATCCGTGGTCAGAATTGCAAAAAGTTAATTACTTTTTCGAAAAATAAGGGAAATTGTGTTTTGGAAATGTGTAAAATCCAAATTTTTCAAAATCTGGTACTATTGTTAGTAAACAAATTATGCCTAGATAAGTATTTTAT
>JAQFZG010005279.1:0-10583 GCA_034695465.1 Entomobrya nicoleti
AAGGGCTTTGTGATAAAAAATGAATACAAACAATTGGAAATAAATGTGAATTATAAAGCTAATAACGTTCCAAACAGATCATAAGCATCCGTTATACCTTAATTGTCTAAAAAAGCTTAATTTGTTGAAAACGATGTATGTATGTATAAGTAGTTTTACTGTTTTAATCCCCAATGTAGAGGTTTTCCTTGTATGGCATTTGAGAATACATATACGATGTTTAGTAGTTAGCTAAAGGTAAACACTTTCACCACGACTTACTACATGGTATGTCCATTGCCTTCAGTGTACTAATTTTTTCTTTAGTTTTGAATGAAAACGACTGGAAGCATACAACCATATTGAACCTATAAATTATACCAGAAACACATATTTAGCCACATAAACAATCTAGTTTAATGTTGCCCATTTACATCAACACTAGTAGATTGAAAATCACAGCAAGGCGCAAAATAAGGTTTGGGACCAATTTGGTTTATCAATATCATTATAAAAATGAAGTCTTCCTGAGAAACGAGTATAATCCAGTTTTACTGTTTATTCATCCTGTTAATTAAATTTCACTGAAAAATCTTAGCATGAATAAACGACAGTTTATACACTTGGAAATTAATGAATCCCTACTATTCATTACGTGATCAACGAAATGCGTGTGCATACTTGATTGTAAAGTGGTCAGAGTTAAAAACCGGTCATATATTCTTTCACTTTTTTGTATGGCCTTACCTTGAATGGTAGCTTGAATGACTTGAATCAAGGTCATTTTCATAAATAGTCACTAATCAATTTTGTCTACGCAACTAAATGACCTCAATTAATTACTATTTTAATTAACCTTTCTTGTTCACAATTAAGTATTTATAGGGAGTAAACTCTACATATCACTGGTTGAGTTGAGCTTTTAGTTATAAATTTTTAAATCTTAATCGACTCTGACAACGTTTTTCCGTATTTCAAACACAAGTCTAATCTACTTTCATATGGTTCTGTCTTTTGTATCGTAGCGTGTATCTTTTTTAAATATGCTCTCTAAAGATGATTACTGCTTGTAGAAAGCTAATAGAATTTTTTGCACCAATTTATGTCATCAAAGAAATATTAAATGCTCTACGACAATTCCTTTTAGAAAGAGAACAAACAGCGAAACCGTTTTACAGAAAGAAAGTCACCGCTAAATGAGCCAGAACCTTATTTTGCGTAAAGCTGAGAAAAATGTCAAACACTAGTGGACGAAAGGGGTCCCCTTTTCACCTTAAAACCAATTTCCAAAATGTTAACCAATTTGAAAGATTTGCCATAAAAAGCAAAAACTTGGAATTTGTCGAACTCCAACGCAAGCTTTTCAATCAACTAGGCTATTTTGGGATTACAACAACAAAAATCCTACACCATGCATCATTTGCAGGACAACGTTACCCTCTAACTAGTAATACAGCTTGTGCACTCCTAATATATACAATTCTACATGTAAACGCTACAATAAAGGGAATATTTCTTGGATTTGTGATAACGGAATATTTTGGCCCAGTTGAATTTCTAGATCAAATTGCTTCTTTAGATTTTATTTTGTGTATTTGTTTAATCGTGATTGGAGCATCCATGCTTCTTTGTCGATATCCGTTTTATGGTAAGTTATAACAGAAAAACAATTAGAATTTTTAATGAGACCAATCACTTAATTAGTGCTCTGAGGAGTTTGATATTTCTCTAATTTTAGAAATTCTACAAAACTTGTGGAAAGTCTTGAATTCCATTTATTTAAAACACGATTGTCCTGAAATAATGCGGTCAAGTGCCGATCAAATTCAGCAATATATCTTAGGACAACATTTGTAAGGCTATAAAGGGAATTTATTTAGCACTTGATATAATTATTTAAAGTAAATTTCGAATCATTATTCTTTTAGAATTATAGTTTTTGGAGGATGCGCATCTCTCATGATTCAATACTTTCCTGATCCAAAATACTGCAACTTCACGTATGCCCTTTTCGAAACTGATAATTTGCCTCTTCGACTTCTGTTCGGATTACATGAATTCTGTTTCATGTTATTGGCGTGGGGCGCTTATGCTGGCCCATCCACATTGTGCATGTATCAGGGAGTAGCCATTTCCGTAGCAATCGATAAAATGAATGAAACATTAAAACGACTATTCTTGGACGAAATGGCAGTGGAGAAAGTGACCAATGAAGGTTTCATTTATATTTAATTATCTACATAAACTCATTAGGCTAAATTAAATACCATTACAAAACTCAATTTTTATAGATGGCATGGAAAAAATAGTGATCCAAAAAAATGTGATGAAACCACATAAAGTAGTAGTGAACACTGAATACGATATTGAAAGGATTTTGTTTGATTATAAACAGCTTATGATGATATCCGATCGATTTAACTCATCCGTGGCTTATAAAACTCTCTTTTTACACCTTTGTGGAGGCAGTCAGTTTGTTTCAGATGTGTTTGCAGCAACACATGGTACTAAATACAGAAATTCTAGTAATTTCATTCTCAAATACCCTATTATAAATTAATTGTCTGCGTTATTGTACTTTCAGTGCTACGTATTACCGGAACAGGATTTGTGGATGTTTGGTAAATTTTCATGGTATTGAATCGTTTATTGTCTTTTAATGTGTATTAATTTTGTTTGTTTGGTAATGTTTATATAGGTTTTATGTTCAAGACTGCATGTGTGCAGGATTCTTACTTCTTCGTGTGTACCATTTTATGGGAATGGTTTCCAACTCTGCAGAAGCATTTCTTGCAAGTTTTAAAGAATACCTTACATTCGAAAATCCAAAACGAATGTACCTACGAAAAGTAGCAAGGACATTGAAGGTTATAACATTGAATGTGGGACCTTGTCAAATACGGCCAGGAAGTTTATTAGCAGTACTGGATACAATGGGTAATTACTATGTTTGTGCGGCTTTATGGTAAATATTATGTTAATTGGATCCAATGTCGTGGTTAACTAATAAATATATAATTAATCCGTTACTCATGCAACTTAGTTAAACTAACTCAGAATCACTGCGTGTTTTGATTTATTTGCAATTAAGGTACTCATTTTAAAAGAATTCAAAGTTAGTGAACGCGATGTTGCATTTATGTATTTGTGGACATACAACGATATATTCTTGATAATCCCGTCAAAGTCTACATTACGACAAACTGTACAATCCCATATTTTTATGTATTGAATCTATTGGCTCGAAAATATCTTATATTGTTTTTAAAAGTATACGAATGTTCCAACGTTTAAATATTTACACTTGGGATTGTAAAAAACTTTTTTTTTTGGATTATCTAAATAGATATAGTGAAAAATGTCACTTAAATAAAACAAAGATTTTCTGGCGTCTAGTTTTTAAATTTGTTAAACTGTTTTTACAACAAGAATATATTTAAACTACAAAGTTTTCTTGTTTGGTATGTCACTTTTCGAAAACTAGTCTAAATAAGATTTTGATTTTTTATACCATTTTCGCAAACATTTCAAAATAGTACGTATTATATTATAAGGCAGCAAAACGATTAATAATGCAATTCTGTATATTACTGCTCGAATTTCTATGATATACGCAAACACGCTTACTAAGCTACCGCTCAACCAAACTATAAAAATAACAAGAATATTTCCACTCATGTTTGGCTTAACTGGACGCTGATCAATGCTTTTTCCAAAAACTTGACTATTTGTAACCAAGCCGTGCCACCATTCAAATATACCAGTTTCTGGTAACCTAGAAAATGTTTTCAAGACACGTGGGGGAACAAACCCTGTAACTGTAAATGAAAAGTCGGTTTCAGTATATGCTTCTTTACCAACGTCTGCTGGAAAATTGTCATGATACAGGGATTTACCCAAATTGACAATCATACTGAAGGGTAAAATCCAAGCTGTGTTGGTACAATTTCTTAAATCCTTCTTTATCAATTGCTGTTGGTGATCACTGAAATATTTCTTTAAAGCCATCTTCCAATCTTTCCAATTAAGTCTTTTGGTATCATCTGATGCAACTAGATGTTGAAATTCTGGTAACATGGACTGTTCCAACATTACTAAAACATCCAAAGATTTAGTTAAAAGTTGATGAGAGACGGAATGTGGTCGAGTTTTCCGAATTAAGTCATTCAATAGACGCAACTTGGAATCAGTAAATTGACCATTTGAGAAATCGAACATTTTGCTTTCGTTTATCCTATTCATTTCTGTGTAAGCCTTTACAACTTTGTCTTCCTCCGATTTTTCACCGTTTCGAAAAAGGGTTATTTCACCAGCCATAGTTTCTTGAGATAAATTAAAGAATCGGGCATGAAAATATGGTTGCGGGCCTTCGAATTCGTTAAGTATATCATCAAGCATATTTTCAAAGCTTTCAGCATAGTCTACATTTGTAATTCGAGTGTAAATTGAGAAATTGTCTCGTAAAAGTTCAGACAAATGTGTGTACGAGATATGTTTCCTGGGTGTCACAATTTCGTAAACATTTGTGCTTTTGTAAGCATTACTTAACACCAACCCAGAAATGAGTGAACCAGCAATTACGAACCTAAACCATTTTCTCTTAACCAAGCTACTTGGAAAGGGATCCCCTTGTTCCAATAATATTTTTACAAAACACAGTAACTTGTTAAGAGTGTCAACAGGCCCTACCACTTTCAAAACTTTTACAATATACAATAAGGAAACAAAAACGGATATTATTAACCAAATCCATATTTGATTCTGAAAAACCGCTGTGAATTCGGAGAACGGTAGTGATTGAATTACTTGTGTTCCAAAGCTAATAAAACGGAGGGAGCTTAATTTGTTTGGTAGCCTAAACACATTTGATTCATGTCCTTTCACAAGGTTAATTGACCAGCCTAGATGATAAGAATACGAGCCTTGTCTGTTAGCAAGGCTTGATGAGTTTGTTAGTGATGAGCTTATCACAGATGCGTAAATAGTTGCCAACCAGTTTTGGGAATTAGATTTTAAATTCAGACCCTGAAGTAAACTTTTTGTGGCACGAAAATCTGACATGTCTTTTATATTTTCTGCTGGTCTCATAAAATTATTTGAATATTTATTGTATGACCAATAAATGAGATTATCTCTAGATGCTCTGGTTTGCTCAATTTGTTGAATTGATATAGTCATAAAATTGAGATCTTTTGGGATATACCCATCTTTGCAATCAAAACATGACAAAAGAATATTCGAATCAATAATGACGCATATAAGGGACGTTTGAAACCTAGAGAAACATTTTAAATTGCTAATCAACATAACATTAGTATATATATCATAGATGTTTCTGTCATAAATATATTCAATCGTGTATCCGTCCATCCATGTGTAAGTAAACTCTGGATCATAGCTTTGTACATGCTTTTCGTTCAGTAAAATGTTTATTGGTCCCAACCATGTTGGTACCATGGACATGAAATTACCATCTTACCGATATTTGGACGAATAAATACTCGCGTGTGTTTACCAGAAGAAAACAAATATTCGGGTATAAACATGTCAATTTCAACTTCACATTGCCATGGTTTGGTTGCGGTCGAAAACCATTCCAAATTTAGTCCCACGCAATAACCACTGGTTGTTGAATAAAATGTATTGTCTTCGAACATGATCCCATTGAAATATCTGGACACTGGACATGGATGATAAAAGTTTTCCGAATTAAAGTTAGTCTTAGCAAGAATTGAAAAGTTTGAAGAACCCGATGACATATCATAAGGTACAAATATTAGATCCCCATAAATACGCTGTATTAAAAGGCGATTTTTCTGCCATGTTCTTAGATACGCTAAATTAAAGCGTCTTAATAGTATTGGCAATACGGTAGATGGCTTAATGTTAACACCTCGAAAGTTATTCACTGCCACCAAACAGTTGGATTTATCAAATGCTTCCAATAGACTATTGAAATTGCTGACAAGTTCGTAATCACGTTGAAGGGATTTTTCGTAATCGTTGAAAGGTTGATGGGTTTTTATATTGAATTGATAATATCTTTTCCATAAGGTTGAGTTTAGTTTATTTTTAGAATAGTCTTTGAAAGAATCAATTTGAACTGAATACTGAATCAAATTATGGCAATAACTGTATTGATGATACAATATGACGACTGTGTAAAGAAATTTAATCTTTTCCATTTTAAGTTAACTTTATCCTCCGAAATATCTTATTTTTCATCCACAGTACGAAACGCTTTTCGTAATCTCGTATATTAAAGATATATTGCTCGGATAATATCAAGAAATACTAAACTGCACTTAGCATAATTACAGAAAATAAATAATTAGTTTTAAGGTACTTGGATATAGTCAGACCTAAGCGAATTAGTAATTTTACATACATGTATATTATACAGAAATTATGAAAAGAACCATAACACAGAAGTGTTCCTACACATATTTTGGCTACATACCAGTAAAGAGAATGAAAAAAAAACTATTGACTTATTCCATCAACTTTGTGTTGGCCGACGAAGTGGAACAAGTTTTGATATTGAACACGATATAATGATAAAAGTCCAAACAATTGATGTAAATTATATTTTTTTTTGCAGTAAACGTATTCATGATTGCTACTGTTTTTGTATTTATTTGATCGGTGATAGTAATTTTTAAGTCAATGATGGTTTAAATACTTAAAAGGCTGTAAGAACTTGTGGAAGCATAACAACTAAATAATACAAAATTGGAAACTGTCAAACTTAGCATACACTACTTACGTAGTTGAAATAATTATGGAAATTATGCACTAAAGAGCACATTCAAGTTTCAATAATTAGAATCAAGCCGACGAATATGTAATTTCGCAATAAATTAGAAATTTAATTAGCTTTATGGTTTACCTGTAACTATGCTAATCTGTATCGCTACGTATTAGTAAAAACTGTTTATGTAACTTAAACTTTTGGTACACATATTTTAATCTATCAGCTCAATTATTTTATCAAATCCGATTTCATTTATAAGTAAATGTATATTACTAACGTATCTAATACTCTTTAGTGTTTATATTTATGAGGTAATATTTAAAAAGGAAATCAGGAAAAAAAATTCGAAACATTTTGTTCAGTCCCTAAAGTACTTCAATATGCTTTCACTGGCGAAGTGGTTATTTAATTATTAATTTAATTGAATTTTGTCAAATAGAGGCTTGCCAACCTAAGCGAAATAACCTATATTTTTATTGTCAACAGTTATGACATTCAATATCGACTACAGTCCTAGGCACGTGTATGCAACTAGGATTCTGTGTAAAGCAAACATTTCTTTGTATGCGTACATTGTAGATAGAATGCTTGTAAAAAATGAATTGCCAATTGAGACGAGTAATTATATTTAATTGATTACTTTAATGTTCAAATTTACACGTGAACTTTCTTATGACTACTCAGTTTAAGAAATCTCCCCCTAAGAAGGTTGCGAGGACGAATACAGAACACTGGACTTTGAGCATTGAGTGTATAAAAAATTAAATGTCTTAGCAATACTGCCAATTAGATTGGGTCATGCGTTGATAACAGCTGGCAGATTGTCATGGGTTTACATGGGATAATGTTAACCCCGTGTTTATCTCACATTAAGAGTTATATATTATAAATCACCAAATCAACCAGTTTGTATTACTACTGACTGCATAGAGAGTTATGGGATGTGAAATATGGAACACAACCCTATAATTAAAATTGATTGTAAGGCTTTTATTAACTTTTGAATTGCGCCAATAATACCAATTTACGCACTTACATAGATTTACACGTGTTGTAAATCTTTGCATTAAAAATGATCGTCACAGAATTACGCAAAACGTGTCATTGCTCGCAATTGTTCAAAAAGACCTTTGATGTACTTATGCGTACTAATTTATTCAACTTGCGTAAAAGTAAGCTTCTGGTTACTATTTAAATGAAAGCAAAAAACTACCAGACAATCAGTTTTACACGAACTTTTACTAAAAACTGTTCAACTTTACCTTATTATCGGCAAAATGGAGTTATTTGAAGGCAATGTTCTGCAACTTTGTGGATACATTGTACAAACTGCTGACGTATTTGGATCCTTGCCATTCATCTGGGAAAAGAACCAACAAAAGATCATTCTTAAACCAGCAAGACAACGCTTTGTTTTAAAATTGTCTTTCGCTTTTATTGCTTTACTGACCACTCTTTGGATTTGGCAAACAATTTTTGTTTGGAACAAGGCAAGCCTGATTCCTTTAACATTTTGTGTTCCTCCAGTAGGTTTGGGCTTACTGAGCTGGCCATGTGTTTACATTGTACACTTCAAATCCGAGCATTTTGCAAGTCTTCTTGAAACGTTTTGTCAATTCGAGAGACACTTTGGACCTAACCTACTAAAAGAACGAAAACCAAGAGCTAAATCAGTAAGCGGGCGTTTAATGGCGTTTGTATGCAAAATAAATGCTCACAACCCGCATAGGATTATAATGTTTGCTCTAATGGTGTTCCTTAATCCATGCTTTCCTTCCTGGTTGGGATATGAGTTGGTACCACAATGTCAAAACTATATGGGGTTCTTGAAGAAAAACAACTACACAAACATCAACGAGCTTATATCGCGAATTTTCATTGCAATTTTGTTTTCCGTAACATATGAACGTCTAAATGCGGCATTTGCAATTACGATTTGTTTCGGAATGGCGCTTGGGTTTTGCATGTTGTCATACATCAATGCTGCTTATGAGTAAGTTAAAATCCTTTTAAGTGCTCCTAATTATTTTATGCCAATACATATGCTAATATATTTCAAACATTTCCCACAGGCAAGCGCAAACACCAAATATTCGTTTAAAAAATGATGTACAAAAGGGGCTACGTGCTGTAAGGATTCTTGTAATTTACTTCAAACAGGTTTTCTCATCACACGTGATTTTAGGGTTCTTATTCGGAAACATCATGCTGCAAATAGCCTACATATTTATAGGTATTGAAGGTTCGAAAACTCCTAAAACAGGTGGAAGTGTAATTGTGGTTTTGGTCGGTTGTGTGGTATCGTTTATTATGTTTGTTTTTTCTGTAACATTTTCACTTGACACGTTTGGAAAGGTGTACGACACATCTATGAAAATGTCTGAAAAAGCTCGCATGAATGTTATACTTATGAAAGACAAGGAATATAAGAAATTTTACCGGAGTTTTCCTGTTTTTGGTGTAAACATGGGTTCGAATAGTTTTGTGGAGAAGAAAACTTCCCTTCGTTGTGAGCAAGTTGTGCTAGAACAAGTTGTGAGTTTTCAATTAATGACGCACTCTTAAGTGTCAAACCCATATGGTGTAGTTTTAATAGAATACATTCAGTTGTGTAACTATGTTTACAAGGTAGTCACACTAATACATCAACGTATCCGCAAGGAGTAATATTTCTGCATTATACAATTCTTTATGTAACTTTAGCGTCTATAAACACTATTTGGAACTGCATTATATTTAGAGAATTAGTAATCCTCATCGCGTATTAACATACATTGCTATTATGTAATGAGTCATATTGGGTTTTACTTAAATATTCCAACCATGTTTTTAATTTGTGGCAGATGCCAATATATTCATTAATATATCTTTATTATACATAACACAACAATATATTGCTGTTCAACGATATATTTTGAACATGAACATAACTAAAAACTTAGTACTAAATAAATTTAACTTGAAGATGAATCTGGCTTATGTAAAATTAGTTTACCAATAGTTGCGACAAAAATTAATTTGAGGAGGAAAATTTTGGTTGGATCAGTTATTTCATACAAACTTATGCAGGATTTAACCTTCAATAACCTAAATTTATTGCGTGTATATATGCCTTTAGTTGTTTAATCTAAGTACGCATCAAATCTATTGTAAAATACTACATAATTTTAAATTAAGAAATCGTTTCAATTTTTCTGTCTATTAAAAGACAGTATTTACTTTCAGTTAATAACCGATTAAATGTTGGCACGGCATTATTCGCATTTTAGCGTCCTCACCTCCCAACATATAAAATAAATTTGATCTACACAAATTTGTGGTTTTAGGAACAACTCTGGGGCAAATTGCAACTTATTCAAATAAACCAAATAAATAGCAGCAAATTGCCAATACTGGAACTCACTAATAACTACAGTTCAAATTAATTGGTTGATCAAATCAAATACCATGCTTGTTAAAAATTACAATTGAAATGCTTATGCTTTCACATGCAGTAAAAATTTATTCGTGAATGCCAAGATTTCCTGGCCAAAGTATAAACTATAATTCAAATTCCATGAATTAAGAAGCACAAACCTTTTGATCGATCAATTAAATTTTGTTACTTAAATGGCCAGTATGCGGTGGTCTGACTTTTCGTCGTTGAATATTTGATTTGAGGTTTCTTTATTTACTAAAGTCTTCCAAATTACATGTTTCCATGGACTTATCTAAAAGATCTACAATCCTCGCATACGAATTGTACTTTCTTGAGAATTTTAAACGTAATGTGCGGTTTATGTCAAAACCTATAGAATATCATTTATACAATGTATCCACAAAGTATCGAGCACTAAACTGTTTCAGAGTT
>JAQFZG010005280.1:0-10582 GCA_034695465.1 Entomobrya nicoleti
TTTGCTACATACGGAACACTTACTCTATACGGAAAAGTTCAAATAATAATGTATGCACTTTTCCCATGTCTGGCCATTTTAGCATATGGTATTGCTATAGTATTGACACATCATGCAGGTATAGTTAGAGCTAATTGCAAATGGATGTGTGAACAACTTAGAACTAATGCTAGAACATTGCTAGCCAAACGAATCGTTCGAAGTTGTCCTGTGGTAATTTGTGTTAAGCTGGGACCGTATGGCATTGTGAACTCAAAATTGGGTATACTTATTTGTGATGATATGCTTCAAAATGCAATAAGTATGATACTAACAATTAATTACACTTAAAAATAGTTTTAAAATATTGGAGGCGCCTAAAGTCCATTTCCGTAGGTTTAAATCGGTAAATGCGTAACTTTTAAATAATATAAATTATATTAGGTATCGTAATGGAATATAATCATATTTTAAATTAAATTGAATAAAGAGTCACTTTAATTGGGTTTTAGCTGGTCGAATTAGGTCGACTTTTTAGATAAACGAAATCATTTTTTAAAAATACACTTTGCTACGTTTTGTAGCATATACGATTTGCTATTTGCCAGAACAAACTTCAAGTAATTTTATAAATTCGGGTTTGTTTTGGTTCGATTCCAGTGAGCAGCAATTTTCCTTCTGAGTGGTCGAACTTTGAACAGAATCAAATACCAAGATAATATGCGGAATGAGTTGAAATTGAATTTACTGATATAATTATAGAATTTCTGACAAAGATTCCTACACAACTTTTCCATCAATTAACGGAATGCTGTTTAAAATGACAACCAAAAATAACAACGTCAAAAAGTAAGTGGCAAGTTTGGCGATAAGAAAGAAGCGGCATACATGCGCAACAAAATCTTTTACGCGCGCAAACAAATACAAAACGATAAATAATATAGTAATTCGACTGTACCTTTAACAAATTCCTGAGGTTTTCATTAATATCAATTATTTTATTGTATTTCTAAAACATAAGGCATAATTTAGTAAAATATATTAGCCGCAAATATTATGTCACGTAAATGAGAAGTAAGTATTTGTAGGTATAGTTAGTATGTAATTATATGTATGTAAGTATATAAGTAAATATATGTTATGTTATGAGAGATGATAAATGAAATGCTGTGGAAGAAGAAGTCCAGTCTTCGGTTGGAGAGCAAAGAGTTAAGATGTTAAATAAAAGTAGTGCACACGCACTAAGATAACTAAATAAAGTATTAAATGTGTAGTACACTATTTATTGTGACAATTATGTTTAGATTATAGATCAAGAGCCATGTTAGTGTTTACTTGCCACGTTATTTTAAAACTTTAGACATAAAAACTCAATGCGTTAATTTACTTAGTAGACGCAGCCGTCAAAACGTTTGGATGGGAATATTGTATTTAAAGAATATTTAAATATTATAACTTATAAGCATACATTCCTTAACCTAAATACACCTGTTAATTACGGTATTTGTCGAATATACAGTTTTGCAATGCCAACGCTCACAATAAAAGCAAGCATATTTCGACCTTTATCTAAAATATTAATTATTCAACGTATTAATTATTAATAAAGGATTAGTAAGCATCTATAATAAATATTCCCTTGCCTCTGCAGTATATTTAGGACTTGTCAAACATCAACAAATTTACTGTCGTTGTAACACAAATGTCTACAGTAGCCAGTAAAACAAGCTTGTCAAACCGAGCAAATATACCTGAACTACATTTCAGTAGTTTACAGCTTCTCATCAAATACTTCCGCCTTTTCATCTCTCTCCGTCCATTGATAAACGGACTTGCTGCCAATCCACTTTTCCAGTTTTGCAAAACCACTTCACTTTCTTCGCTCATTGTACCAGCGATAGTTAGTGGCGTCAATACCTCAAATCCACATCTTACCGCACACAATGGAAACATGATAATTACTGAAATTCCCAAACGCCAGTATTTAATAGTTCCATACAAGAGCAGAGCAACCACAGTTACCCCAATCATCACAAACATGCCCATGTAATAGCGTAACGTATGATTTAAGAAGTTGATGATCAATTCACACTTTTTCAGTTTCCTTTGGATATAGTCCGAGTTGCAGTTCTTCATTATATTTGTTGAGAGTTGTTGAAGTTCCAGGTAAATTATATCGATCCCAATGTATAAACAGCACCACATGAACGACACAGCATACTGCCATTTAGCAATGTTGTAGTACTCAAATATCAAGAATGGGATTTTATCCATCAGGGAAGCTGTGTTCTCATAGCTGTTTTCACAGTGGAAAAACAGTGAGCTGATAAAGTTGGGAGCACAGGGGTTCTCAGCCACAGTGAAAATGTGGAGTACTGGGTTGGCATACACAAGAAACGTGTTGAATTGCAGATGGTAGTACAGTTGTGTCCGATTTTGAGATTGATGAGCTATTAAAAATTAAATATAATAAATATATATGTTTTCAATATTAAATATAAAGTATAACGTACCAATTTGGGGTGTTCCAAGAAGATTGTTACTTAGCAACCGATTTGAGAAATGCATGAGCTCGTCAGTGTACAGCGACATTGTTATGTATGAAAGGCAGGCAGAAGAGAGAGCCAAACACCATAGTGCTCCAACTAGTGAAAACTCTCGTAAAACTAAGCAGTGTATAAAACGAATCCACATAAAGCTTGTGTAGAACAAGTGCAAATATTTCTGAAAATTGAATATTATCCGGTTTGTTCGATCCGTAGCAACAAGGCTGTTGGTGTTTTCATCCCATCGATACGGAAGAAACCTTACGGTGCAACCAATTTGCAGAAAGTTGCAAAAAGTTTTAGTAGATCTGTTGGTACATTGTTTGGGTGCCATATTTGCAAAAAAATACTTTGTAGTTTATGAACTCACAAAACGAATATATGAACAGTGTGACTGTCGAAGCGTTTGTGTTTTAGTGTCAGGAAAATGAACAGTTTACCTTTTGAATTAAAAATAAAGACGTGAAGCCAAATCGTGTTCTAGTTGTTTGACGTCTTGAATAACTAGACATAAGAGGTTAAGGTAAGCTTAGAATTTTTTTTCCAAACGTGTTAAACCTTTTTGTACTTATTTCATATTTAAAGAAAAACAGTCTACCTTATTAGTAGTCCAAACAAAACAAATATAATTGTATTCACATTTGTATTCTCACCATATTCCCAGTAAAGCACTCTGTAGACGACATATAAGCTCTGAACTGCAATATTTACATGTTTTCGTTGGAATTTTTATCGGTAGAATACTTTTGACCGCAATACAAAGACAGTTTATGCTATATAACATTTCATTAAAATTTCAAAAATTATAATACGTAGCGAGAAGTCATATTATCAATGCATTTTCTCCATAACCATCTCTTTATAAAGTACTTATGCATGTTTTCGATCGGAAAAGTTCCATTTTTAATAAAATAGCTTGCACAGACATCAGACATATACAATATACCCAAACCACTACTGATTGGCTAAAAAACAACTGGGCCCAGAAAATAGAAAATAATTTATAGTGCTTTCAAACACCATATAACAAAAACAGATTATAGCTTAAAAAGGTAAATGTCAACAGTAAATAAAACACAACTTGTAAAAAAAGTGTGTATGCAACGTGATACATCTAGCAATTGCACGTTCACACGAGGCACTTTAAGTTTCTGTGTAAAAAATCTTTCAAAGTTTTATGAAATTCAAAAAGGGTTTTTGTTCTTTTGACATGTAAAAGAAATTTTGAATCGTTCTTATTTACCCATGACATGATGGCCACATGTGTGCTACTTTGAGACACATCACTCAAACGTTTGTATCAAATGCACGTGAAAGATTTTTTTTAAACTACATTGCCCCTAATAGTTATTTATTCTATTTTCATTCCTTTCTGGTCACTTCTAGTAATGCTTTAATTAATCTATTTATTTTTCATCTTTTGGGCTTTCATAAGCGTGTGCTTGGTCTAAAGCAATTAACAATTTTTACCAGTTGACGAGCTCAGCCAAATATATTATAATAATTTATTGTACTAGCTGCTCCATTATCTTTGTAAGTTTTTTCTATTCATCATAAAATATCAATGCCTATGCCAAACGATTGTATTTTTTATATGATGAATAGAAATAGTTTGCAAACATAATAGAGCAGCTATTACAATAAATTATTATAATATATTTGGCTAAGCTCGTCAACTGGTCAAGATTGTTATTTGCTTTAGACCAAGCATACGCTCATGAAAGCCCAAACTATTAAAAATAAATAGATTAATTAAAGCATTACTATTTTGCTATATAGATAAAACGTATATTTTTTATATAAGTGGTAATAATTTTTGATTCGGATTATTATGGTTTCCAAACTGTCCCAGTGTCATCAAGTAGCCCAGAAGAAGAGGCAGGAAAGGAGGAGAATGCGGAGGGAGCGGGAGTTCCTATTTAAATATTTTATTTTATGTTGCTTGCATTGCCTTCTGCAATGCTTTTTGTGTTGTTCTAGAATAGCTTATGAGCGGGGAAAGAAGCCTTCAGCTTTTCCACCGCGTTACTTTTTTATATTTTTTGTCAGTTGAGATTTTTGTGTAGCAGTGCTGTGACTGCGAAAAAAATGGTAGAATTGAATTGAATTGAGAGGAGAAGTTTTGTGATTGAATAAACTGATTGTTTAAATTAAATTAAACTACTAATCGTGTAGTTATTTTTTGTTACTAATCGTGTAACGCTCGCACTAACCGTGTGCATATTTTGTGTTGAATTTCGGGGGTTTTGGGACATATTTTTATGGGATAATTTGGCTTTCACTAAAATACTTTTTTTGTGATGAGCCGCACCATTTAGGTAAATCATCCTCCCCCGCATCTGAGCTTAGAAGAGTCACAAACAAAGTGAAGGTTTCCATTTTTAGAGAATTTGGTTTTGGATTTTTGCCTGAGTAGATTTCTGTTAATTTTTCGTATCAGCGTAATTTACATTATGTAAAAACACGAGATGTAAATATTATCCATTTATTATACTTTTTCTATTAAACAAACTTTATCGATTTTCATCATAATAGTGCAGTGTTTGCCATTAACAGATAAAACAAGAATATTTACAACTTGTTCTCTAGATTCAATCCAAATTTTCATTAAAACCACAAATATTGAACTATATTTATCTGCTGTTCATTTTTGTGATGTATGCATTACTATATATTTGGCCATTTAGTATTAATGATTAAAGCAAAAACCTACATATTACATTTAAGTTAATGACTATTCAAATCACATACACATCAGGTCAAATATTCCACTATTACACATTTGAAAGGTACAGTAATCAAGTCATCCACACTCTTCATATTAATTATAAATTATATGTTGTTCCAATTTTAGGGTAATGGCTAAGAATGATTAATACATTATTAGATAATTTATATACCTATTATACAAACAACCTCTTTTTACTTCCTTATTCTATAAATACTTAATTTACAAACCACATGCAAGATACATCCACGATACGCTTACTAAAAATTACTGTAGCTCTATTTTTACTCTTTCCACTTTCTCCATGACACGAAGCATATTCAAATATGCAATTTTCCTCACATCCTTTACTTTCCATCCATTCCATTCCATCAGTGCCCCAAATAGCTTTGGATACTTTGAAGAATCTTCTAGTCCTTCTGGTGGGGTAAGTACACCATTATTAATATCACCCACTGCCACATGATTTATCCCAATCACCTTTCGAACATACTCAATATGTCTAATGGTGTCATTCAAATTCTCTCTTCTGGGCATATCACTACATTCAACGTGATTGCAATTAAAGTTGATAAGAATGAGACCACCGTTCTTTTTCTACAGAAAAATAAATTACAACTTTTAAAAATTAAGTTTGATCGTTATTTATTTTAAATATTCATTTTAATGTTAATCGTACCACCAAATTTAGAAGACAGTCATCCAAGTATCTTTCCTTTCTACACGCTATATATTCTCCAAAACTGGAAATAATTATAGGTGCCTTTGACAGTTTCAATGCAAAACTCAAAGTTGCCTCACTCACATGATTTAATTCAATAATGAACCCAATTCGATTCAATTCATGGATCAAATTCCATTTCCATCTTGCGAAATCCCCATTTTCACTCAGCTGTAAATTGTGCTTCGTTCCCATTAACTGATCTTCTTTTGGGAACGTCACACAGAATTGTGTCAGGGTGACATATCGTACTCCCATATGGTAAAGGTACCTCAGAGCCCCCAAATTCTGTTGCATAATTGGTCCGATCTCTGCTCCCATCAGACTTGCAATTTTGCTTTCCCCATTTATCTTATGAAAGCTTGAATCAACGATACATTTGAATGTAGTGCAGTATTCCATGTAATCCCAATATGTTTCGATAAGCCTTCTATTTATATCAACTTACTGCATTGTGGTAACCATAACATCCACTCGTTGATGTTCACAAGAGGCATAAGCCACCCAAAACCGGATGCCCACGGAGCCTTCCTTCATTTTTCCAATTTCATGATATAAACTGCTAGACTTTTTATTTGGGGAGCAGCCACCCCTGCCAAGTGACACATTAAACGATTTTTCAATATAGACGCCATAGTCGGTGCGTTTATCAAAAACTGGGTAAATTTTCAAAATTTCTCGGGCTTTATCCAAAACTGTTAGATTCTTCCGCATTTCAATCAATTTCATTTCCTCCAAAAATTCCTTATCGTTCTCCATTTGCTGCACAGTCCAGTTTACAGAAGTTACGTATTGACTTATATCAAACTTTTCTGCTGTTGGCTCATTTAACGAATTGTAAATTGAAATTCCTTTGGACAGGAGAATGATAAAGCAGCCAAGAAGAATCGCAATGATAACAACTGCTGAGAAAATGTTGTCTAGAAAATAAAATAAAAAAACATAAATTATCGAAATAATAAGTTATTGTTAAAAAACGGATTCTTACCAATTTTGTCGATGAATTTGTTTCTCTGGGTTTGAGGAGTGCTTTTCTTTAAACACATTTTGTTATCGTTTTTAAATAAATATTGTTTAATGAATATTAAATGTTTTTATTAAATTAATATATATTCGTTTTAACAGGTTAAGATTTTTTAAGTTCATGAGTCTATAGCCTACACCGAACTAGATACGACTTTGCACGAACTAAATAGAATATAAGTAGTTGGGTTTTAATAGGTTAGAACTTCGGCGTACCTGTACTTATACATGTATAATTAATATGTATACAGTCTAGGAAAAACACTAATATTCAATGCTGTAAATAATTATCTCAGTTCGATTGTGTAATATTTTCTTACTTTTTCTTCTCTTTCTTACGCTGCATTTGACATTAGCACTTAATTATATTCATACAATAACTGAGTACCAATCCTTTACTTTTTCACTGACATGTTTCCCAATAGTGCACTTGTTGAAATTCATTTGTCTACCGAGTACTAAAGAAAGTCAACAAGTTAATATTTCAAAAAGCAGTATTGTCCTATTAATTTGGATATATTGACATGAAAAGAAAATATATAAGATATGATTCGATGATCTGTTGCTGACTTTTAGACTTTAGTATATAATATGTCATTTTACTGAAATGGTATTCAATGGATAAGAGATACTAGAGTAATCCACTTAAATAAACGTGAAAATGAAAAGATTTGCTTTCTCCATATGCTTAACCCTCTTGTACATATTAATTTATTAGACATATTGAATTAAATAATAAGACGTTCTTACGAAGAACGTGGTCTTGGTATGATTAGTGTGTGTAAATGTCATTGTGTGATAGGTTGTAAAGGTACTTACCATTTTACAAGATTATCTGCACATTTGCGTCAATACACTTTTGAATAGCTGTCGTTCAAGATTACGAACAAAGCCATTCGCTAAATCATTACGAACAAAGCGATATTGTTTAGTTCTGTAGTCGGATGTTATGGTTCCGTAAATGGTAATACTTTATACTTATTTTAGTCTAGTACCACATGCCTATATAAACACGCTGTCTCAATAGAAACGTAAAATAATTACTTTTCGTAATTGGTTTTGAATTAAGTCAAGGCGAACAAATTTTTTAATATTAAAAATATTTAGCAATAAAAGCTTGACTTTCTGATTATTTTGGGAAACTGTGCTTGCTAGGTTATTAAAGTAAATGGATACGTCTAGCTCCTCTAAAGAATAAAAAATTCCCCGGTAGTTTTTTTAGTACATTATTTAAAAGTTGGGAAAATTTGGAAAATTTGAAATTAAATATCTAAAAAAACTACCAAACCATGTAAAAAAAACTAAATAAAAACTCTCCTTACTAAATATTTATGGTGTTTGAAAAATTCATAAGTGCGCCTTAATTTAATTAAAACAAATCAGGTAAATTATTATTTACGTGTCTACATAGACAAGTGGTACTAGACTGATATTCTCCAATTATTTTAAATGCATATATTTCCTATATGTATGTATATTTATCATATAACATTGTGATTATATTTCGTGGGAAATAGTTATTACAAAAAGTAAGTGATTTTTGCGTAGCAAACTGACTTTCTCTTGTCCTTTTGTTCTCGAATGAAGGATTTTGGAATTGACTACTATTTCACTGTCATGCATTTTTTCACCATTAAACCCAACTTACCATCAAGTCAGTATTAGTGTCTATCAATTAATTAAGCTGTATAAACGCATTAGCCTAGACATAATATACCACAATTACTGCTTAGTGGCATTTACTTTTTCGAAACAATAAAACTATATATAAACAATTATATTCATATAATTAGTATTACGTGAGTTAACAAAAATAAAACTATTCTAAAGAGTTATAAGTTTTTTTACATTGGTGAAAATCCAGATATTTAAATGAGCAAAAGTTGTCACGCAACACGTTTGTTTGCTTATAAATGATCAAAAACTAGAAAATTAACCGTCATGTTAATACAGATGTCCACTGTAGCCAGCAGCACCAGCTTGTCAAACTTTGCAAAAATACCTGAGCTACATTTGAGTAGCTTGCAGCTTTTGTACAAATATTTCCTCCGTTTCATCTCCCTTCTTGCTTTGATGAATACACTTTGTGCCAATCCGTTTTTCCAGGTTTGCATAACCATTTCACTATTTTTGCTCATTGTACCTGCAATGGTAAGTGGGGTCAACACTTCAAATCCACATCGAATTGCACACAGTGGAAACATGATGATCGCCATAAATCCCAAACGCCAGTATTTTATATTTCCATATAAGAGCAGAGCTACCACAGTTACGCCAATCATCACAAACATGCTCATGTAATAGCGTAACGTATGATTCAGGAAATGGACGACCAGTTCACATCTTTTCAGTTTCCTTTGGATATTGTCAGAGTTATCATCGGTATTAGTTAGGTTTGTTGAAATTTTTTGAAGTTCCATGCAAATTAGGTCGATTCCAATGTACAAGCTGCACCACATGAATGACACAGCATACTGCCATTTAGCAACGTTGTAGTACTCAAATATCAAGAATGGCATTTTATCCCACAGGGAAGCTGTATTATCAAAGCTGTTTTCACAGTGGAAAAATAGCGAGCTGATAAAGTGTGGAGCGCATGGGTTATCAGCCACGGTGAAAATATGGAGAACTGGATTGAAGTAGACGAGAAACGTGTTGAATAACAGATGATATTCCAAGAGCGTCGTTTTTGCTTTTTTAGTTTCAGCTTTTTTGGTAGAGGATTTTATTTGATGAGCTTGTAAAAATAAAGTAAAATAGTATGTTTTTTTGTAATAAAAAATTAAGTACATTGTTTAAAACGTACCAGTTTCGGATATTCCAAGGAGACTGTTATTTACCAATCGATTTGAGAAGTGCATGAGTTCCTCAGCATACAGAGACGTGGTAATGAAAGCAAGGCAGGCAGAGGAGTCAGCCAAACACCATAATGACCCTACTAGAGAAAACTCTTTGAAGAAAAGTATGCGGTGTATTAAGCGAAACCACATGAAGCTTACGTAGATCAACATCGTGTTTTTCTGAAAATTGAATAGTATCCGGTTGATACAATAAGTAGCCTCAAGGCTGCTAGTTTTTTGATTCCATTGGTAAGGAAGGAGTCTTGAGGTGCATCCAATTTGGAGAAAGTTGCGAAATATTATAGCTGATCTGTTTTGTGGCATATTTTAGGGATATTTGTTACCAAAAAAACTTTCCAGATAATAAAACGTTACGAAAATAATTTCCCGATGGGTTTTAAATTATTGGTGGTTATTCTATACTGAAATACAAACAGACTACTCCTAAACAAAGTAGTCTTTGGTAGTCCAAACGAAACACGTATATATACTTCTCCAAAATTATTACGTGTTCACATAAGTGCCTAAATTTAACAACGTATACCTGTGAAATTACTTATACATATTGATAAGCTTTTCCTGGCCAATAAAACGACGACTTTTTCATCAAAATATCCAAAAACTATACTTTTAGGAATAGTGTATTTTTATTATCCAAGTACAATACAAAGAGCAGCCGGAGTGGCCGAACGGTTAGAACATTCAATTTCTAGCTGTTTAAGCCAACATTTGTCCAGGTTCAATA
>JAQFZG010005281.1:0-10581 GCA_034695465.1 Entomobrya nicoleti
CTCATCATAATTACACTACATACATAATTATATCATCATTTTAAAGCTTTTCTCAAATAGTAAAATTTTTTACCGGTACTTTCTCTTGTATACATAGTAATATAAAGATTTTTTTCCTATTAACAATTCGATGCTGAATACTACATAAATAGTAAGTAAATCGTAAAAAGAATAATCAGCTGAAAAATGTTCAGCGTTAAATTATAAATATTTTATTTTCCATTTAAAAGGGAGAATTTAAGCAAAACTATGCATTTAAATTTTTGGAAAAAAATTGGGTTTGCCATTTTTTTTGTAAAATTATTTGATTTTTATTAACTTTAAAATATTTTTAATTTATAGAGAAATACAATGGTTTTGTAATAATAATTGATGTGTGATAGAGGTGCCAATTTTTCTAAAAATTTCGTTGGGGCTTTTTCAAAAGAAATATATATTTTTTAACAGGAAAAATGCAGGGAACTAATGTTTTAATAAAAGTTTTCGTTCTCGAATACCTTGCATATTAGTTGAACATTAATTGACTCCACTTTTAAATGAAATATATATATATATATGTTTTAGACATTTTTTCTTACAAGACACAAGAGAGTTTGTGTGTAGATAATAACATTATTATATTATTTTTATGTAAAACTATTATTTTTTCTCTTTTATACAGTATTTTTGTACATACGAGATACACAATTTTTTATATATGTTTATAACGAGAGGACATTGACAGTGCTTTTTGACTTGTGTAATGATTAATATATTTTTTGTGCTAATTCATTTTTATATATGAAAACAACTCAACAAAATAAATCAACATGATTGTACAGAACGTAATAATTTTGTAGTAACTTTTTGTTTGCCTTTTACAAATAACACACTAATAAGTAGTAGTGATATTAACATTTTTTAAATAGATTTTTTTACTCCATAATTTCATGAAAGATGAAGCATCTGTTTCTCTTGTTTGTTGCAGTAGGGTTTCTTTTTCGAAAATAAATTAATATTTTCTATATCTGTCGGTATAGAAGACTAATAATATATATACATATAATATTATGTACATACAACAATAGAATATTTTTTAATAGTTAACTGAGGATCTTTTTTAATGTTCCTTATCATTACTAATTATGATACATATCATTTTTAAAACTGCACATTTTACATCCTAATGAGAACAATCGGATGACTTCAAAATTCTTAAGAGATAAATAATAGTAAAAAGAGATAATTGATCTACAATGTAGTGCATATAAGAAACAAATATATATATTACAAATATATCCACTAAACGTCAGCCAACTTATTTATAGGTATTTAAATGAAAATATTATCATCATAATATGTAAATACATTTTGCTACAAAAAAATGCTTATTTATTAAAAACTAGAAAGAAAAACGAAAAAAATAATCTTGCGAGGAAAAAAGGGATTATCCTTTTATTGTTTTGTAAATTGTATTAATAATATTTGTTTAGCTATTTATATAAATGTTGTACATTATGACATCTAGCTTGTTTTACAAACTTTTTTTGCCACGGCATATGTTCAAAAGCACTCGCTTTATCATCAATTGCTGTCAACTTGTCAACCATCAAGACTGACATAATTATACTTTTCAAGCTATTGGCCAAAGTTGTGCTAAAGCCGAGCCGATACAAGTATAAAGTAAGCCACCAATTAATTTTTTTTATACATTATACTTACATTTATACTTTTAATGTGTACATCTTTTCCTAAGCCATTTTTGGAATATTTTAATTTCTGGGTTCTTGATGTTAATTCTACTGTTATTATAGATTTGAAGCGTGGCAGTTTTGTAGATTTTCTTCTTCTTTAGTTTGTTTTGCTTAAAATTGATCGGACTTTTTCAATGTACTCATTCGGCTGAGAATAGATGACAAAACGTCCGCAGTTCCCGAGGCAGGTACAATCTTGCGAATGATGCTAGACCCATTCTTTTTCAGGATAATGTCATTCGGGCCTGCTTTTTGTTGGAGCGTTTTGGCAGGAGAGGAAACGCTTGGTTTACTACTAGAATCACCACCAGCACCATTGCCATCCACTTTTGGCTTGCTTTCTACCACAGGCGTTGACGTTTTTGATGATGGATCCTCCTCAACTTTGTTTCCTTGGCTTTGAACATCAGAAACTGTTGCATCTTTGGATTTCTCTTTGGACTTGTCTCCTGAAGTACTGCCACTACTGTGTTTACTGCTGCTATGACGGTCTTTATCATGATGATGATGTCGGGAGGATTCTTTTGAGCGATGTTTCTCTTTCTCATCTTTTCCACTCTCGCGGTGTCTCTCCTTGTGCTTGTCACGGTCTTTGTCTCGACTGCTACTACTAGACCCTTTACTCCTCTCCTTCTTGTCATCACTACTTCGATGCTTGTCTGATCTACTTCGATCCTTGTCCTTTGAGGAACTTGAAGAGGAGTGGTGTTTACTTCTGTCCTTCTCCCGATGCCTATCCTTGTCACTGCTACTTCGGTGTTTATCTCTATCTCTACCACTAGATGAGCTTTTGCTAGATGAGCTTTTGTGTCGATCATCTTTCACACTTGCAGTAATTGCCGAACTTTTGGAGGAGTCCTCTTCCTCATTTTCTATTTCCGTTATAGCTTGACCAACACTTTCCTCTTCTTTACTTTCATCATCACCAAACACAGTCACACCACCATCAATACTTTCAGAGTTGAAGACTACTTCGTCCACAGCTACCTCCTCATCTACAATCTTGCTTTTATCATCCTCTTCAATCTCCTCGTCAATTTCCTCAGATTTGTCAATATTTTCCTTATTTTCATTTTTCTCTAGTCCGTCACACTCATCGTCTTGTGAGTTGTTACTACGGTCTAGGTATGTTACCTCACTTTCCGTCTCCTCCGTTTCTTGAATGAGCTCTGCTGATGAATTATTCTCACATTCTTGGGAAGATATTTCCAAGGAGGTTTCTAGCCTACTTGGGGTTCCCTCTCCCTCTTCTTCTCTTTCCACAATCTCACTTAAGGTAGTTATTGAAGAAGACGGCTTGTGTTGATGGTGGCTGCTATAATGACGCTCACTTTTGGATGACGAATGTCCTTCTCGATCTTCCCTGCTATGATGTTTGTGTCTGTGCTTGTCGGAGTCTGTTGAATGATTATGGTGGGAAGATGATTTACTGGTGGACTTGCTTGAGTGATGACTGGAACTGGAGGATCTATGCTTGGAGGAACTACTTGTCGAATGTGAGCTGGAACTTTTGTGACCTTTGCTACTACTGCTACCACTTTTGCTGTGATGGTGATGATGGCTTTTTGTGCCATCGGAGGAAGAGGACTTTTCTTTCTTTGCACTAGATGATGAAGAGGATCTTGCATCTTTATTGTAGTCAGCAGCAGAGGCTGAGCTAGGTTTTGTTAGCACTGAACGATCCTTACTATGCTTTTCTTTGTACTTGTCGGGGGATGCTGTTTCTGAAGCTACCTTGATGGTTTCGTCCACCGCCTTTACTTGTGGGTCTAGTACTGGCATACTTGCTGGTGTGTACATTCGCAGACGCACATGCCAAGCTGTAATTAATTCAGAAACACAAAAACATTAATTAATCGTATTCATTTAACTTCTAAATCTTGTAGATTGCATATAAGAGATGAGTTTATCACTTACCAATACTTGTCACAGCTGATACGGTACGGAACTGATGTATAATATTTCTTGGCAAGAAATATATATCATTGTCATTCAGCGACATTCTTGCATATCGTATCCCATCCTTCCTGAGCACATTTAACTTTGCTTCTTCCACCCATTGAACGCACTATAAAAACAAATAACAGGGGTGTTAAAACATCATACAACGAAGAGATTACTTTGAAATTGAAATTGTTTTTTTTGTAGAATTTTCCTTACTTGTGAAATGGGTGGTTCATGGAGATCCAACTGTAGCTTCTCAACAAGCTCGTTAAAATCTGCAGCGTGAAAAGCTACAACATCTTTTGTAATCCTGTTTGTGAAGTAGGACTGGCCACAGTGCACTGCTTTAAGGACACCTGTTCAAAAACAAAAACAAAAGAATTGATTGTGATATTATATTTAAGCCACTAGATAACGTTAAATAATTTGAGTCATTTACCAACAGCTGCAGAAGGCTTTCTATCAATACCATGCTCAACATGATCCGCATGAGCTTTCGTTCTATCTTCAAACAACATTTCTCGAGCCTCTGACAACCTTGGCAAGTATTGCAAATTCCTCAACTCATTGATCCCAGTTCGTCTTCGCTTTCCACCATTGTTAGCATCCCTTTCAGTTGGAATCAACTGTTCACCTGGTCGAATCCACAGGATAGGACCATCATTCGAGTTTTGAGGATCACCACCGGGAAAAATTGAGTACTCTCCCCAAGGCATCACCAGTTTCAAAAATGGATTCTCTTCCAGTAATTTCAAGAAATTTGGAAAGTAACCTCCAGCTTCTTCGTGCACAGTTCCAACCATGCTGAGTTGATGCAGGGGTCCATACCGAAAAGTACCACTTCCATAGTTGTTATAAATCTGCTCACGATATTGCTCCATTGTCATCGTGTTTATTGAAGAGTTACTCAGCACTCCCGCTTTCACTGTCAAGTTCGGATGTTCACTGCCCATGTAATCCAATAAATCTGGAAGGTATTTTGCTCCATCGTGAACTATGCCAATGACAAAATGGGCTTTTTCGTCCTTTTCATTTTCACTGAATGCCAGCTGTAATTCAACACAATATACATGGGTGAATATCACCTTTCCTACTTGTTTACAATGTTTAATAAATATACGAAATATTTTACAAGAGTTAGCTCACCTTGAGATACTGATGTGCAAAAGCATCCATTTCTTCAGTTGACAGCTTATTCAGCTCATGCTGATAAGAATGCAAAATCCAAGCTCCCCCATTAGGATGAACTTCCACACGTATTAAATTCTTGAATGTTATTTCCTTCAACGCGTTTGCAAATGGAAGCTGTGCAATGACATCGCTACTCAGCTCACTTATTCTGACCCCGCCAAATATTGAGAAAGGATTGTACTCAGGTAACAGGGCGTTCATCACATCCGTGTCAAACTTCCTTTTGTCACTGCTCCTATATTTTTTGACGGGACGCTCACTTTTACTCTTGCGAGGTGTATGCTCTCCTTTACTGTGGCTGCGATTCCCTCTTTCTGAGGATTTGTGACCACTGCTACTGTATGATCTATGATAGAGATAAAAATCAAACATTAGTCATTTACGAATAATCGGTCAAAAAGCTAATAATGTTCTATTGAAATAGATACGCACTTATGATGAGATCTACTACTGGAACTTGAGTGATGACGATGCTTATGATCCGTTTTCCGCTTTTTAGGCGTTGAAAATCCGTCAGGAATTTCGGAATCTGCAGATCTTTTGTTAGTTAACTGGGTTGAGATATTTCCCTCCGTTGATTCAATACTGGGCGACATCATTCCGGAATCCTGGTTAAAAGAAACATGGCTGCTAACGCCAACAGGGTTTGTTATGTCTTGTAAAATATTCACCGACGATTCAGTAGAGATCTGGGAAGCTGATTCCGTTTTTTGACTGCTTTGATGGTCTAAAGGAAAATAAACGCATTTTTTGTAAATTAGTGCTTACGTTCAAGTATTATAGCCAACTAACCAATTAATATAACTGTAATCTCTCCCTTACCAGTGATCAGGACACATGCTCCTTTGTTATATTCCGTTTCTCCAACGACATCCAAATTTGGCAACTTATCTGGAGTCTGAAGATTATCTTGCAGTGAACTTCGGTCATCCCATCCATACCCATTCCTATTGGGTGGAGTGGCAATCCCACCGTCCAAATCTTCAGGGCTTGATTTCACTTCTTGAATAGCTACTATGGTTGCATCTGCATCTTGAGACAAGTCGTCGTCGCCTGTAAACATTTATAACAGAGATAATTAGCATACTCAAAATCATACTAAAAAATCTTTAAGAGTACGAAGAATATTAATAGGTCGTAAGAACATGTTGATAAACTACATTCAGGTGTCATTGTCTTGTGAAAACCAATAAGTGTGCTAATTATTACTTGGAAATGACAAAAAAACAATGTATCTATTGTTATTGGGGTCATGTAACGTAAATGTTTTTACAGAGTTCACATGACTTTGTTAAATGCCGCCTAATTGCTTACGGGGTTTTATACGCATTCCCAATTAAAAACAAATTAATAGCACGAGTTTTCACTGGAAATCATATGTCCTTGAGTTACTGGTAGACAAAGAGGTACACATTTCGTGACTCATAAATGGTAAACAATGAGCTTACTGGTAATAGGCGGCCAGCTGTCTTCAATGTATTGGGATCTCCGTCTATGAGTCATACTGAGAGGCGATGGTGACCTCTGACCGTATTTATTATGCTCATCGGGATCCATGCTCGGAAAGGAGACCATACCAGATTGAAAAAACTCAGCAGCTGAAGCATCAGTAATTGCAGTAGGCTGTACTCCTATTACAGAACCGTCTACAATGTACTCATTATTCGATTGTTGCTCCTCCGTCCCATTCCCGTGAACACTTTCATTATTTGTAAAGCTTTGAGCGACGGTCGTGGCGGTGGTTCCAGTGGCACGGGCAAGTCCCACAGTGAAATGACCAGTGTTGGTGTCGGAAAGATCATCATCATCGTGCCCAGCATTTAAGTGATCTAGTGTGTCTGGCATCATGATCATTGCATCCGAAGAAATATTTTCCAACATGTCATCAACATGATGATGCGGTTGTGTAATACTAGAACCCCGTAAGGGTAAATTTGAACCGGGGGTCATGCACCGGAAGTTGGAAGGATCTTCGAGACCGTTCTGGTCATCCACTGCATTATCATACGCGTTATGCTCATAATCAGAAATATTTCCGTGTTCACTACTGTTCCTATAGTCGGGTTCACTTCCATCGTATTCATCAGCTGAGACGGGACTATGGCCGGGTAGATTTTGAGATCGGGGATCATAGTACTCCCTAATGTTCATAACAGTATTTGGATTCTGCTAAAATAATCAAAATAGAGTTCTCTTTATAATATGCATTATCGTTTACTCATTATACGGAAGCTTTTGTAATATCATTTCATTTATTACCATCTGATGATGTGCATAATCTCCATGGCTCCAGCTTCCAGCCATTGCATTTTTAGTGTAAGTGTCGTCCGACGCACAATGAGTAGTCATTGGAGGCGACGGTGAGATGGGACTATGATTATTTTGTCGGTTTGCTCGGTGACGACGAGGGCTACTGCTGGTCACAACCGGACTTGGAAGAAACCCCATTGCTGCAGTCATACCATCGTCGTGAGTGTATTGCAAAGATCCCGCGTGTTCACGCTCATCAGCACCTACAAATTAATTTGCACAGTAAATTACCCGAGTTTCTTTTTGGTTTAATGAGTTAAAAGATTTCAATTAGTAGTTGAATTACCTTGATTACTATGACCGGGAGAGGAGTTAACACTCCTAGCACTCCCTCCGGCGTGTACCGTAGAATTTGGCTTAAAATGGTTCATCTGATCCTCACTTTCCCCGTCCTCAGTATCTTCTGATTCATCAGAATTTCCATCGGAGTCCTCTCCATCCTCCATTTCAACTTCTCTATCACTCCACTGGGCGTCCCTTGGCGAAGTCACAGAAAATGCTGACGATGACGACGTAACCAAAGAGTTTTGCTCGTCATCATCTGCATCACGGTCATCCACTACTAAACTCTCTCTTGTCTGAAGTCTACTACTATGATGCCTGTGATGATGCCGGTGTGGCTTTGCAGGTGAGATGACATGAGGATTCGGCAAGCCTGGAAGGTTGCGAAAACCCATCTGATCACGCTTAGTCGTCACTGAAGAACAACTTCCGTTGCTACTACTTCCAATGCTGCCACCAACTAATTTAGGGTTGTCTCCTCCGACACCGCTGCCTCCACCATTTCTTGAGTTTTCGCCGAAGACTTCGCCGCTTGTGTCATCTTCCTTCATGTGATGTTGATGGGGATTGGGTGTTAAATGAGAGGACGATGAAATACTGGGACTGGAACCACTGGGCGTTAAGGGTGCACCATGATAACCTGTGCGGTGATGATGATGATTAAATTGTTGTTGGTTCTGCTGACGATGCTGCTGGTGGTCTATTTGATAAGTTTCATTGAACTGTTCCTCAAATCCAGCCAATTCACCACCGCCAAAGTTCCCTACATCACTCACAGAAAAGTATTGGTCCATACCAAACAGGTCACTGTCAACAGAGCACTCACAACACTTTTAACTCCAGTTTTTCTTTTTGTACTTGTATTTTTTTCAAAATGATTTTCTATATAAAACGTTGATTGTAGTGTAATTCAGTTGAGATGAAATTCCCACAGTTCAAGGGACCTAAAAAAAGGGGAACACACAAGATTTAAGTTGGATTAACTGACTTGTTTTAACTTAAGTTGGATTTATTACTAACTAACACGCGCAAACCTACTGTATATACCATTGACACAATTTGAGCAAATAATCTTTTGACTTATCGTAGAATTCAAGCAAAATCAATATAAAATTATAACTTATACTGCAACTGTTAATTCCTACTCACACACACGCACATTAAATGTATCCTGTCTCTAGCGATTTGTAAACTAAACTAAATGTGACACATTTAATGCCTGACAGAGTCTTTTCCCAAAAACAATTAAATAGTAGTAAAATATAATTCACTGCAAGCCTGTCTACCTCTTCATTTAAGATTAGTTTTTAAGGAGCCAAGCAACTTCCGTCAATATCATTTAAAGGCTAAACTTGAAATGAGCTTCATCACCAAAATGTGCGCTCAGTTTATATACGTGTTTTTATAATTGACCAATTTGAAATGAATAAAAACACCGCTACTAGTAAATAAGTTAATGCACTGTGTAGGCTTACATCTCATCATCTGCTCAGAGCCTTTAAACTATAATTAGTTTTTTTTACTATCCATTAAATCTCTACATTATTGTTATTTTTTTTATCGACAGAGACGAAAACAAAAGCGCGGTGCACAACACCACAACTCGTCAACACACATCACATCACATCATCCTCCACTCCACACTTGTCTAACTATTTAAAAATTTGCTTTATTTACTATTTATTTAAAACTACAATAGATTTTAATATTATTATTGTGAAAACAAACCATTTTCACGGGGAAAACACGAGCGCGTTTTTTTTTACTTGGAATTTACAGCCAGACGACAATGCTGAAGGTGGCCAATTTCTTATTAATTTTCAATTGAACTCTGAGTGTGTGTACAATACACCATTTACAATAATACGTAGAGTATTGATGATGATTGTAATCAACATTTGCAGAATAACAATTATTAATAGTATTTCTTAATCGTCATGTTTTGTGTCTTGCTTCATTTAAATAAATTATTAAATAGTAGTAGAGTAGTTTAGTTTGGTAGTTTTTTCTATATATATTTATATTGACGATAAATGTACAAAAAAAAGTGAACTTACCATCACACAACACAACAACCACAGTACTGTGCATTCACTTGTTTCGTCGTACAAAAATGATTATGACGACGACGACGAGTGAGATAGATAGATGAGTATGTGTGCATTTATAAAATGTGGTGGAAAAGGATATGCTTTTGAACGTACGTACGAGAGTGTACGTAGTATATAAACAGATATGCTTTGCATTTGCAATATAGCCAGTTTTAGAGTGCAATCGCTTGTTTCTTTTACGTCTTGTCTTGAGAAGGAAGGGTAAACTCTCAAAATGAAGGTGGTACACGGTCGGTAGAAAATACAAGTAGTGGTAAAGGTAAATTGATGGTATGGTTGGTATATGGTGGTGGTGGCGGTGGTGGAGGGGGAATATTCTGTAGTACACGTATGCATTCAATTTTTTTCCCTCACGTACTTACTCAATAATATTTATGTATGTAGAATGTGTAATGTGTGTACATTCATCGTGTTGTCTTGTCTACTTTTTCAATCATAAAAATAATATATCGAGTAGAAGAGTAGTGTAAAGAAGTAGCGAATAGAGACGCTTCAATAAGCAAAAGATGAAAGGTGAACAAACCTGTGAGAATCAAATATGGATTTTAAAATGTTATGAATTGCTGGCAGACGCAGGAATTTAATAGTTCGTGGCACTCGTGGCAGATAATTAAATTAAAACTTTCATTTAATAAAAAAAATATTCATTAAGGCCATTACTCAATGTATTATTTTTTGATTAGTCATATGAATGGAATTCAATAAATTGCCATTAATCATTATTGACGAATTGACGATGTAGGTTACTGGTAACTTTCCATTCAAAGTGAACAGACTGACAGAAAACCCCCAAAAATCCTAAACATAGCTCCTCCACTGCTCATTCAACTCACTGTCGATGACGACTGAAATGGTTTCAGCGGCGTAATAAAAGTAATTACAAGCAGAGTAAAACTTTCGTATATAGTCGACATAGACATTATGGTACATGGTGTTTACTGCTAACAACCGTCGTGTCGTTGCTGTCGTCCTCCTCTTCATCTCCTCCTCATCACAGTGCATTCATAAAA
>JAQFZG010005282.1:0-10580 GCA_034695465.1 Entomobrya nicoleti
CATCCGTGTTCTCCTCCGTTTTTCCCCTTGCGATTACTTGCTGGTTTGGTAAGTAGAGTGCCACACTTCTGAAGGGTACAATGTTCGATTCTTTGGCAATGATCCGTGCTTTTACAACCCTGCTGATCACATATATTCCAGTCCGTTTGATCTAATTGGTATTGTACTTTACCACTGTAAAAAGCTGCTGTGTTATAAGGCAGGAAACTCCTTCCAAAATCAAACCAGTCTCTGATGAGCTCGAGCTTTCACTCAAGCTTTCGCTTCGCTTCCTGAAAACTTTCTCCTTGTGATCAATAACTATGCATGCTTCAATTTAGCCTAAATACATGCAATTTTGTTTCCCCGATTTGGGACAAATCAATACGCAGCACAAAAAGAATCTACGTCACGTTGTAGTACCTTCGCTAGGTCACGATTCGATATTTCAGCACGTCCTTTACCATGTCAAATATTTGTTTTGTGCGTTTCAACACCATTTTTGCATCTACAAATTGTTAGTTTTCGAACCCATCAATATGACAATTGAGCTAAGCGAAGACGTTATTTATATGAAATAAATAAGAAAGCACAACTCTGTAATCGAATCTTGACTTTTTTACGTCAATTTAGCAATTTCGTTATTGTGACCTTCTCACTTGTCACTCACAAATCAAAATGACCCTTAATGATATGCACTAAAGCTATGTGAAAATAAGTATCACACGGATATACTATGCATACATGGAATATTTTATGAAACTTACTTTTTCTTACGAAAACGTATTAAAAGTTGTAATTGTTTGAACAGTTTTTGTTGTGTTGCTTCCATGTTCCAAAATACTTATATTTCGTCAAGGATAATACAATTATCATTCGGTGAAAGGTTTCCTCATAAAATTTTCCTTTTCGAAATCGAAATGAAAATAGTTCTTTGTGGGTGAGAATTGAGTACAAATTTAAACAGTCAACGTATGGTAACGTCATTGCAGAGAATACAAAAATCACACTGTGATCCCAGAAAATGTGATATAGGCAGCACCCACCCTGTTTTGTTTTCATAAGACATCAATAAAACGCTGTTGGAAATTCGGAAAGTTTTGAAGGGGTGTCAACAGGCAGTCACCAAAGAAGAACCGGCTACCTAGTTTGAAAATCAATAATACATTCTAAAGTTACGGATATATTATGCGATCTGTGGGGTTCCAGAGAAACCTTGGATTACGGCATTATTTGATCTTTATCAGTACCAGTCTGATAATATATTAGGTTTGGTTTCATGGAAACATGTGTCTCTGATAAAAATCTTCAAGCTTTGGTCAAGAAAAGGGCAAAAATGCAAATACGTTATGTCGTCAAGTAAAACCAATGCAACTTTTCTTCGTCTGCTATTTTCCCTAAATTTAAATGCAAAATGTATCATCATGTAAAGGGAGACGTAATAGAGTTATAAAGGCTACACTAGTGTAAAGGCCAAAGTAGAGAAAAATTTATTCTTTCTCGTGCAAATCATTCAATCACCGGAAAATCTGCGACGTTCCGTCACAAAAAAATAATCTCAATTCTAGTTATTTGCGAATGAGTCATTTTGAAACAGACCTAAAATTCGACTTTTTTTGTTCAATGGAATAGCGTACTCAAAATACTCAATGAAATTCCTACTTACGTGATTTCCAACTATAGTACATTGCATAAGCATGTGATCTAACTTTAACACAAGCAAAACTTTCGTTTCATTAAACACAATTAGTAGGATTCACATCAGGAGTTATTAATTTGCATACATTCCCTTATATAATAATATGACGTCAACAATCTACTTATCAAAAACTTATGTCAATGTCAATTTAATAAAATATCTTTGTTGTCAAATCAAATATAAAATGAATGAAAATTTATGTTGTATATACTATACTTATAGAAAGAATTTAAATGAATCGTAAATAAACTGACTCTCGTTTTTCACACCCACAGTATTTTACCATATGGTTAAAAATCATAGCTTCAAAGAACAAGACGCTATATTGCTGGATATACAGCACCAAATGAGGATCGCATACTAAGCAAGATGTCAAACAGCGAAAAGATTTATTCTTTCACTCGAGAGTTGAGCTTTCACTCGAGTTACATTATAGTACCTAAAACATTTTCCTTCCATGCACTGGCTTTCTCTGCTTTCACTCAGCTATGTTTGATTTCCGAAAATGTCAATTTGACTAAATGAGTTAGTATGACATTTAATGTTTGAAAGCATCCCTTTGACAAACATAACAGACATTTGTAACTAAATTTTCCCCGGATTTTTTTCAAAATGAGCAAGCTTTGTTGAAAATATTATAGTCGCTCTTACGTGACACACAGCTCTTTTATTGTAATATAAATCAATCATCCATGACATTAAGTGTACTCTGCACTTTGGAAAATGAAACGAAATTTAAGCCGCAAAATGTCTAAAGCTACTTTTGCAAAGGTACAGTTTGATTTTGAACTACATTATTGTAAACGTCCACACAATTTCTTACAAATTCTTTCTTTGTCACACGACAATCGTGCTTACAAATTGTAAAAGAACATTGTTGCGTAATATCTCTGCATCTGGTATCAAATATAAATTCAATATGGAGCAATTCTGTGTCAGATTTGTCAGAAGTGTTGAAATTTAATTACAAGTGGACGTAAAAACGAATGTTTGAGCTTAAATGCGTTTTGATTCAAAAGATGAAACGTTTGTTTACCTATTTGGTAAACTAAAATGAAGTAAAGAAATTTTCATATTTGAAAGCTCTTTTACAAAAAACAACCACACAAAAATCTTAGTCGGAAAGTGTAATAGATCCTAAATCCGGAATAAGGCGTTTACTTAATTCATAACTGGTCTTAAAGGGGTTTTGCTAGAAGTTACGGTTAAATTAATGAAGCATTAGGGACAAAAGGAAAGTGAAACTGAAAATATAGTAATATGACCGGTTAATATCCTGGTATTTACACTTTTGCAACTTATTTGTAGAAAACGATGTGAAATTTTTGATACTTTATCAGTTGCCAAATAAGAGTTAAGTTCAAGCAGTTTTTTCTCACATGTTAATGCCTATTGCAAAATTAAGGTCATTGTATGTACTATGTACTTACTTCTATGTACTTGTATGTAATGCAACCTGGGATAATGTATATTTCTCCACTTGGAACGACTGGAATTAAGCCCTTATGTGGTTCGGATTTGGAATGTTGTAATTTGATCCTACATGGAAAAAAGTTCATACAGAATTTCAGCTTGTGTCAAATATCTGCAATTGATCTGGTTAGCTGACGCACCTAATTTTTTTTAAATTCCTATGCCAATAACCAGGTAAGTTTGGCGCACGGTACGTGGTTTGGAGATGGCTGGATAAATTATACAGAGCGTCCAAACTCCAGACCAAATTTTCAATTATGCGTCAAATACAGCACATCCAACATTTTCCTGTCTTTCAATTACAATAATTAAAATCCCTACACACTCAAATATTATCCTGAAGCAACTAATTTAATTTTTGAAGCTTGATAAGCTCCAGCTTCACTTTTCTTTAAATATTGTTATGTTATGTAACTATTTATATTATATATTATCTTATGTTATGTTTTTTAATATCACGGAACCATTAACATTTAAACGAGAAACAAATAACAGAACTGTTGTAAAAAAATCGGTTATTTAATTTTCCAAGAAAACTAATTCACTCACTGACTTGTGGAACTATACTAAATACATCTTAACTTGAAACTAAAACCCTCACATGATATCAATTGCAAAGTGAAGTAAAGTATATCTCATTATTTATCTTTACGCTACGCAGACTCCCATTAAAGTTAACCCATATAGGCTTTATTTCGGGAATGGAAATCCATTGAAAATGTAACAACATATATGTTTCGTGGAAGAACTACAAAATTGGGTTGCGTAAGAGAAAATACGGCTTAGTATTCATTAATTAGTTCAAGTTCTAGGTTTGATTAGTGGAGTCATGTGTAACATTTTTGATTGCAGTGCAATGACTAAATTGGGGATTATTATTTCCGTAATAAATTAATATCTGCTTTGGTTGTAACCTAGACGCTACATTATACTTATACTGGTAATATGTATATATTACACACATGTGTGTATTCGTACCTGCAAAATGCATGTATGTATTTTGCAGGTACGAATTTTATATTATTGTAACACAGGTTAACTATCCGTTTTTCACCAAAATTATGAGAATTATTCTGACCAATGTTCATATACCGGGACCAATTTCAGATTTTTTAATTCAGGTAATATCCTTAGTTCAAACTTTATAAATTCCAATTTCACAAATGGCTTGTTCTGATCTTACGCCATTTCATAGACGAGTAGCCACAGTCACAATATTTTTCTTTGCTTTGCTTCCCGGAAACGACCTGCATAATTATTATGATATCCTCAATAACCTTTTTGGATCCACACAAGCAAACTCAAATCCGGTCTTAAATGAACTTAATACAAAAACGAATTTGTTTTGACATCGTCATTGAATAAGAAGCATGGAATTACGTAAAACTAAAATTTATTAGTCGGGAAAGCCAACACCCCTTGAAAGCTATTTTTAGTTTCATTATACAATTTTTAATGACAAAACAAATTAGAATACTACAAAACGTTTTTATTTATGTGATTCATTGTACAGTTTTAAGCAACCAGGCACAATAATGACTTTAAATGTTCTAAAAGTATTTTCGTGGAAATCCAGCTATCCCGCTGCTCCAAAAAGTGCATGGCTTTGTTATGTGATCATCCGGCCAGATTACTCCGTGATATAAGATCACGTTGTGAAACGATACTACAACAATACAGCTGATTAGTACGAGAACACATTTAAAGTTTTTGTAGTGTGTTGAATACATAAAGTTGTTGATATACTCTCAACGACCTATTTTGGGAAATATTTAAGTTCAAAGAATGTCTCACAGTTGAATAACCTCCAATTTTTCGAAACTACGTTTCAAAAAATGAATATAAACTTCATCGCTCATACTTACTTTCAAACAGTCAGCCTTGTAATGTTACCATTTTTCGTAATAATGCCGGCAAGAACCAAAAATTAATATTTATCTGGGAATCAGATAAGTAAAAATGTCTGTGCATAGCGTTACCATTCCACAATATAAAAAAACATGTTAACATTTCCAAAATATCTATAAAAAAAGGTTATGGTACCTAACTTTCGGTTTGTACTTACGATAAGCTTATTTGACTTGCATGACATTGTTGGAAATACTTTCATCCTAAGAAAATGGGCCTTGTGAAAATCATAAGTTTTTTTACATTTGTTCATGCCTAGCTGTTTGTGCTTGTCCATGTATGTTGCAATTTATAAAAACTCATCTTAAACATACCATTAGCCTAAATAACCCCCTTAAAAAGCACAAGAGATTTCATGACGAAAAGTTCTGAATTTAGTAAAAATTTAACATGTTTTATAAATTGAAAGTTTTAGCATCGAAATTTGTTTGTATCAAAAGTGCCCATGAGAAATCATTCTAATTGAGCTTTCCATTCCCTAGTGAAAGGTTACATATTAATGAAAAGTTTAAAAGTCTGAGTAAATATTTGCTATTGTATTTTTTAAACTACTATATTTGAAGCATTAAAAAAGGTTCTCTTACCTAACATGATTCGAATAAAGGATGACGTCTATAATTCGTTGAGTAATTAAATCAACAAATGTATCTAGAATAAGGTGCTCCAGTGAATTATAGTGCTTAGTTGTAAATTTAAATATTATAATTTTTATTCAGAAAGCTATGAAGTATTCATGTAAGCTCTATGCTAGACTTGCGTATACTTTTTTTCGTGGAAAGTATTCGAGTAAGCAAACATTATCCTCAAAATATGAGGTATGATGGGCCACGCGCCATCCCATATGACCTGGTGAAAGTTGGTATTTATGTGTGAAATATTATAAACATCACTACTAATGTAAAGAAGCATACATTAAAATGTTATACATACGTATTATACAACTCGATGTTTTTTGTTTGCACAATCAGGTTTGGTAGAAATGTTCTAACGCAATCTAACATAAATATACATATAATTGTGTACACATGTAAATATATGTAATTGATAAAGCATTTTTCCCTTCTGAGAAGTTGATATAAAGCTTTTATAAAACTTGTTATTTTCAGTTTCGTAAAACTTCCCAAAACACGCAAACAAGAAATTCCAACAAATTGTTTGTTTAATCTATTGTCTTTATTGTCGAATCTTTCTCAAAACTAATTATAATTTTAATGGTTCTTCGTTTGATACGGCTTTATTTCATAATACTCGATATATTTATTTTATTTCTAAATGAGATGTTGTATAATTAAGAATGTATTAAAAAACTGAATCACGAATATAAATCGCAACTAAATCACATATTTGCATAAGAAAAAATAATATAATTTACTATTATTAGAAAACACCGACAAATCTATAATGTAATCTTCATTAGAGACAAGTTACTGTTCTGCATCCAGCTCGTGCAGAATACTACTCAGAAATTGGTCATGGATCAAATTTGTAGCATGGATATTTATTTAACCTTACACTTATTTGGAAATATTCATTATATTTGTTCATTTTTCAAGCTTGAAAGGTCAACGGAAATTTTACAACTGACAAATATCTAAAGGTTAAATTATGTCAAAAACAAAATCTCCAATTTGCTTAAAAGTCGAGTAGTTTACTGCTAAACTGTCAAAGAGTTTTCCATTTCCACGAACACTTAAAATGAGGCAACAACTCATGAAATGAATCTCCAGTAGTTTGAATGATAATGTGTAAAAAATAGTTTCGAATCAAGCCTGCCTATTTTGATAATTTTGTTTGAATTATTTAATTACCATTGAAATTACGTTCAAACGTAAAATTATTGTTCAGCTGTTATCAGCACGAATATTTTGGCAAGCTTTATAATTTATAGGCAAAATACTTTCATGTGTAATTATATTAATAAACATCTTTTGAAAAGTTGTCAGACTTCTGTACATATAAATAGGTTTATAAAATAAATCGTTTCTACTAATCAATCCCGTGTTTTCTCATCATTATATAAATATTCTACTATAAACAGTAAACAAATCGTTATATTTTTCCTTCACGTTTCAAAAATGCAATTAATTGGTTACGTTGAAATATTTTCCAAGTTGCAGATCCATAAAATTTTCAAGAAATTTATTCATCAATTCGTCATAAAAATCCTTCAAAGCAAAAATATGTCCTAATTGGATAGACTTTAATTAGCTAAAACACCTTCCTACTTAATATTTTGTTCGTCTATCCATTAGTAATGAGAGTAGAAAACAGACAAACAACGCGCGTCAAAGTTTCTTGGGGCAAAAGTAGCAACAAACATGTTTTGATCTTTAAGAGTTTTGCTACACTTTTTGCTAATATATCCGGCGACAATAGATAGGATTACAGGTATGGGCAAATAAGGGCAAAAAAATTAATAACGTTTGTTAGCTTAGGTTGGCTTTAGGTACATAAAACCTGTGACGTAAAGCTAATGTCTTTATCATTTCAAGCTTATTTTCATGTCATCGGATTCAAGGGCAGATTTTTTTATACGATAACGATTACCTATCGAATGAGAGGCGAAGACAAAATATAAAATGACAAATATGTTCTGTCTAGATTTAATCCACTTATTTACAAAATGATTCTTGTTGCCTACTTATTTTCAATTATTTGGTCTGGTGAGATTGTTAAAAAGTGAATTATTATTTTAGTAATAGTTTTCGAGTAATTCTAAAATCCGCTTATTTGCCTCTTGATTCAATATTTCACACAGAGATTTATAAGTAAACCTTAATTTCTGCTTATTGAATTCGTTTTTATGTGTTGAAAGAACCAGTACTTTTTTCATGTGTTTTAGATAAGTCATTCATGAAGGTTAAAAGGTAAATTTCGATCGCTAGTGTGATTTTCACGCCAAAAATGTACTATTACATATATAAAGCATATTCGTATTTTTTCTTCACAAAAAGATTGAGGGACTTGTTTGATTCCACCATTCGACCACACCGTGCCAATTCCCTAATTCAATTCCCCACCACGAGTTTTTACATTTCCAAACACCTAATTTGCCAATAACCGGCTCAACCAAATTGCCAAAAAAAACAGTTACAAGTAATTTAGTACTGTTTAATGCTAAATCCCATATTAAAAACCTTACGCTACCGTTCTGCCATTGTATTATACCAAAATTAATTATAAATTCGAATCATTACCATTTAACCTTGTTTAAGGCAACTTGAAATCCACATTTAAATTGACAAATTTTGCAACCCAGTACTACTAAAATATTTATAAAGTAGGTTGTTTTGACATGCATTCTAAACTTTAGTTCTCCTAAAACCTAAAAAGATTGCAAACTTACACGAAAGTATACAAAATTGCTACTACTAACATTCTACTCGCTTTCACCGTTTCTCTGTCTCGTTTGCATGATTTTACGAACTCGTAAAACCTAACGGCTGAAAACTTACTGGTTGAATGTACTGTAGGTTTAAAATACACATTTCAGGATCACATACTAAGCAAGATGCTTCACTTTGTGTGAATTCAGTCTAAGTTGAGCTTTCACTCCCAAAACATCTCCTCTCCAGGAACTTTCTCTTCCTTTTAACACTGTCAGAAATACCGGCTCTGAATTTTGGCTCGCTTTTTGGGGCAAATTTAGAATTGTAAAAAGGAGCACTGAATCAACGTCCATACCGAAATAGTGAACCACGTCCTTCCAAATGTGCGAAACATTAAATAATTATAAGTCTTGTTCTTCAAAAACAAATGTGTGAGCTTGACATTTGTCAAAAGTAAAAACCTTGAAATATTGCTAAGTACGTTTATTTTAAATTACCTTGAACCTCTGCCATATTAACCTATGCCAAGATATTAAGTAAAGTGAAATCTGTGAGATGGAATCATAGGCTGAGCATCGGATTTTTTCCTGTGGGGGACAAAAGTTAATGACAAGAGTCAAAACCCGTACATACTTTATAGTACACTCTACGTGAGGCTACGTACGTACACTCGAATTGGGGCCACTTGAGATGTTTTATGTAATGAGCTGTATGAATTTCTCATCTTTTATTTTGAAAAATTAACATTGGCAACTTTAGATTCAGTATTTCTTACTAAAAATTTGCACAATGATCACTTTTGTTAGTAATCGGTCGTAAAGTTTCATTAGAATGTCAAATTCGTGACCTCAGAAGCCCTCCGGCAACGAAATGGATGTGTCAAATCAAGTGAAAATGTAAAATTATATTTTATATATATGTACAGGTTCTGTTCATCGTACTGAATTTGAATCTATGATATTTTTTAAATCGACTTTTGCTGTCACAAAATCAATCTACATAAACAATATAAATGTGTACAACGACATTCGTGCAAAATAGTTCGATCGTTTAGACCATCGAACTAATTAACCCCAGAAAGTTTTGTTTTAAAAATTCATGTCTAAAAGATATATGTGTTGCAGTGTTGCACTGATACGATACAAGTAGATCCCGTTTACTACATGACAGCATAATTATTAGAATGGTCACTTTTATTCAGGCTAAAAATAATTTTTTGGTATAAACATGTTGATGTTGCCTACATATGAATCCCAATTTGGGAAAAGATACATCTTTTTTTTGGCCAGTAATTATTTTTCGTGGCTGCCGTGCTGCGTTGTACGTACCAAAGGCAGGCAGCATACAAAACTACCAACCTAAAACGTTTAATTTCGTTTTTATTGATGTTTGCTATTGTAAACACAAATTTACAGGGCAAAAAGGGTTATAATGGGAAAAATGGGTTCTAGGGGGTAAAATAATCTTCTAGTGGGTAAAACCACCATGTAGTGGGCAAAACTATATTCCAGTGGGTAAAACTATATTATAGAGGGTAAAACTATATTCTAGTGGGTAAAACTATATTCTAATGGGTAAAACGATATTTTAGTGGGTAAAACTATATTCTAATGGGTAAAACTATATTATAGAGGGTAAAACTATATAACAGTGGGTAAAATTATATTATAGAGGATAAAACGATATTCTAGTGGGTAAAACTATATTATAGAGGGTAAAACTATATAACAGTGGGTAAAATTATATTATAGAGGATAAAACTATATTCTAGTGAGTAAAACTATATTCTAGTGGGTAAAATTATATTATAGTGGGTAAAACTATATTCTAGTGAGTAAAACTATATTCTAATGGGTAAAACTATATTATAGAGGGTAAAACTATATAACAGTGGGTAAAATTATATTATAGTGGGTAAAACTATATAACAGTGGGTAAAACATTACTAATGTGGGTAAAATGATTTAGTGGGTTTAATAGCGAGTGCAGGCCGCTATAAGTCTGTGGGTAATGTGGGTAATACAGCGAGTACTGGCCGCTATAAGTTTTACCCTCTATAATATAGTTTTACCCACTAGAATATCGTTTTACCCATTAGAATATAGTTTTACCCACTAGAATATAGTTTTACTCACTAGAATATAGTTTTACCCACTATAATATAATTTTACCCACTAGAATATAGTTTTACC
>JAQFZG010005283.1:0-10579 GCA_034695465.1 Entomobrya nicoleti
TAACAAAGCCTAAGAGACCAGCTTCACAAAATTTGATTATATAGCTAGACCCGAACAAAAGTTGTAGGGGAAGGTACGAGCAGGAAAAAGGTGCAACTAATAGTGGTATTGGGACTGAACAATAACCAATGCAAAATCCATGTATCCATATTTCATAAATTGAACGTTTTCCAAATATTGGCAATTTTAGGGAAATATTGGAACTTGTAATTAGGATTTTACTGGATGCTAATTGAAACAATTGATTTCCAACAAACTCCATTGCTGAACTTTGGGTGCTTAATGTTTTGTCAGCAGAAAAGGATGTTATGATCAAACACACAGCAATACCGTATAGAACAGCCTGCTCCAAATTGTAAACGGTAAAGGTTTTCCAGTTGTAAAAAAGCCATATCAAACGGAAAACTAAGAATGGAAAAATAAAACCTATCGTGAGAATTCTACAGGTGATTCTAAATAGTTTGTGGTGGAAGTTAGAATGAAGTGGACATTCGACGAATCGATTTGAAGTTGGTTCTAAATAATATGGGGTGGTACTACTAATCTAAGTATTGAGTGGGCCTTCAGAACTGCTGATGTAAGCGACATGCTTGGATAACTTTGAATGTTGATAAGTCGTATTTTCCCTGTACTAAAATCAAGCTAGAATTTTTACGCGTTTTAAGCTTTAAATGTTGGTTGACAATATCAAGAAAAGTGCAATGTAAGTAATAAAAAATGAGATGAGGAAGCCTGAAACAATACTGAAGTTGATAGCACGAAGTCATCATACTTTTTATCAAATTAAAAAATGTAATAAAACGAATGGGTCAAATACGTATTAAAGTATAATTCAAGCATTTTCAGGGTTGTTCATATTCCGAGGACAATTGCTCAAATAAATATATATATATATATATATATTCGACCATATATGGATTTCAGAGTGGGTTGAAAAAATGCGAACCGGAAGTACAGCCTGTAATATATTATTTTACTATAGATTTCAATTTACTCAAGGGAAAATCTTTTGACATAATAGTTTCAAATGAAAAATAACTTTTTTCACGAGCTACAATTTTTGCACAGAAGGCCAGCTTACTTTGCTCGCTTAAATTTGTTTAGTAAATTCGAAATTCTAATAAGTTCGTTTGACTGATAATAAGCGGTACTGATTATGTACGAAGGTACATCTAGTGGAAGTAACCCATCATAGAATAATAAAGTTTAATTTTCATTTCCAAAAACCACGTTTCAAGAAAACTATAATCTAACGAGGGATGATATTCAACTTATTCTCCATAGCACTGGTCTCGATGGCCACAAATTGAGTTATATGACAACTTCAAAAAAATTACCTTTAGCACAAGTAACGCCTCTACATGAGGCTTTACTTCTCTTTAGGCTTTTGCTCTTTTATATATAGTCTAAAATTTATAACATGCATATTGAATATAAAATCTACTTCAAAATATATCAAATTTTGCGATTTGCCGTAAACTTGATACATATGTGATATATTTCAGCCACTAATTTTCTCCGTGAAGCCAATGTTTAAAGTCATCAATTTTTACAATATTTTTTTTTCAAGATAATACGGCGTTAGATATGGTCAAATTACTGTAAATCTACTTTCATTTCTAAAGAATTTTATTACCGTTATTTTTAAAATGTATATTATTAATATCAGTCAGACATCAGGGTGATTTATATTTTTATTTTGGTTACAGTACAAGTATTTGAGGTTATAATTTGTTTAAAGTGTATCATGTAATAAGTTGTTTTGTGTATAATTCATGCCAAAATAAACTCTTTGAAATGTTCACGGTCGCTTAAAGCCTTAAGAACGGTCAACGTAAGTAGTAGTCTGTGAGGCATGGCAGACATTTTAAACTGTCTAAAACTATCTGGGGGGTCATGGAGACCAATGGTTTGGAGAATACTTATCTTATATTAGTACCTGAATATATTCAAAATATGGAGTTGCTTTGAGCTTATATGTTAAATATCTTTCCTCGTAAGTTATGCCATTTTTGGAATAAATAAGGCTTTGGCCTTACATTTTTTAGCACAAGGCCAAAACTATATAATTGAAACAAAGTAAAAAAATCAATCAAGCTACAGGGACAAACACGCCCGTAAACTATAGTTTAAGCAGTGTTCAGGGTTGATTCGTGTTTTCCAGTAAGATTCTAAGGACACTTAGTCAAATAAATATTTATAATCGACATTATATGGACTTCAGGGTGGACAGAAAAAATGCGAAACGGAATAGTAGTTTGTGGTATATATATTTACTAATGATTTCAATTTGCTCAACTAAAACTGTTTTGATTTATTAGTTTTAAATGAACCAAAAACATTTTTATGAGCTTGTAATTTTGTTACAGAAGGCCAGCTTATTTTGCTTGCTTCATTTAATTTAGTATTTTCGAAATTCTTAATAGTTTGTTTGACTGATAATGTTTCTACTAATTATGTACGTAAGTACATCTATTGGAAGTAAGTTTAAAGGATAAATTAAAGTTGAGTTTCCATTTTCATAAACAACGTTTTATTTCAAAATGAAATGTGAATTAAAATCGTAAAACTCAAATACGTTCATTAGTTAGTGTTGATCTGCATAAATTCTTTTTTTAAACTTTGGATGTTCGGTGAATGAATTGGAGCGTGATGCGTTACAAAGCCACTAAAATCCATTTAAAGGGAAAAGTAATTGAAGTGTTTTTACAAAAAAAATCTAATGAATAATTGTCTACAAGAACAAATATACAATACAAAGCATGAAAACTAACACGTGTCTTAATACCATCGAATACTAACAAAGGTAATTAAAGAAATTAAACTTATTCAATTAGTGGAAAACGAATATGCCACGCGAGGTGGGCAGTGAAAATAATCTATTTAGAAAGCGATTATATAACAGATTGCTTGTGGTGGAGTAAGGAATTTTTAATGTTCTGCACACGCAATCGTTTTAGTAATAACTATTTTACATGACTCACATAAGCTATTACATTCCGTAATAAACTCATATATTACTCATTCCAAAAATTATGTTGACAACATTCTAACCCGTCAGACTAAGCCCTGTCAGATAAAAAACCAGGAAATTTTCAAGACTTTGGAAATATCACATAGCTATTACTATGTACAAAATTTAAGCGAAAGTTAATCAATACAGGCAAGTTAAATTTTACCAATAAAAGAAAAAAATTCAAGTTTCAATATAAACTAATTTAGTGCTCAATCTTAATCTTTCCCAGCCTTCGAAGGTTAGCAGAACCCTGCTAAAATCGTTAAAACAAAATAAGTAAAATTGGTCATTTGTGAGCAAAATCTATTTTCAAATCAAGTCTATTCCATATTTTTCGAACCGCTCAAACATGCAAGGTGTTTCCTACCGCTAATTAAGCTGACCTATAAGAATTATATTAAAACTTCTTATTCTTACTATATTCAATGTTACTCTGCACAATGTTACTCTTTGTACTCCTGACAGTAAAGTTGGCGTATTGTCAAACACAATTGAACAACAATGGCCATAAATCCCAGTTTGAAGATAATGATGGATTAGTTATCAGAGATTCTCCGGCTGACGTGTTTCTAAATCTTTTAAAGTTTCAACAGGACTTTCAAAAGTATAACTGTTTGTTTATCTTCAACAACTACAAAAATGTCAACTTTAAATTTGATTCTCATCCCGTGATACTTAGGCGACTTCGAATAGTGTCTCAGGAAAAAAAATTACAAGTGTGGAGGCATGACACTGGGGAAATTTGGATTCCTCATAACTTACTAAATAAGTCGAAAACAATTAATATTGACAATTTTAATTCTGTATCCTGCCTCACATCCAAATTTATATTCTCAAGCAACTTTCTGGATAACAACTTTGGAATTGATTATTGTGTCCGGTTAATCCTGCCATTATATGCTTCAAACAGCAAGCAATGGAACTGTCATATAGACATGCACTTAATGCCGCCACCAAACGTTTTAAAATTGTTTCACAGTAAAACAATTTCTCCAGCTAGACCATTTATAATTCCAAAATCACTTGAAGCGTCAGAAAATGTTGGGATGGGACCGTCGTCAAGAATAGACATAAATATACTTATTGACTTGTTTGAATCCATTAAAAATGAAGATCTTGAAAACTGGGTACGCCAAATTGAATACACAAACCATTCTGATGACAACAGCCCAACCATACTGTATACTGACTTCCTTACGTACACTCTCAACAGCAATAACGAATGGATTGCGAGAATTATTTCTAAAGCGCCGGATGAGGCTATATACATTAAGAAATCCCAAATCGATGTTAAAACATTCATTGAGACAATTGAGACTCGATCTGATCATGACGTGAACACTTTGTGGTGGATAAATGGAAAATCTGGAGTAAGTACTATCAAGACAATAACTTTATATAATTTTTTTTACAAATAATAGCACTTATATATGTTAATTTGCAGGGTTCGTCGTTATATTTTCAAGCAGTACTCGGTCATATTGATCACTGTGGAAACGACGTCAAATACAAGCACATCAGCCGCTCAAGATTTCCTATCTTAAAGGGAGATAATTTCAATACAAGAGCGTACTTAGGACTTGCACTGGTTTGGTTGTCAATACTTGGCAACTATACCTACATGGATGACCAATTCCAGAAGTGTACCAATGGCTTGAGTAGGAACGAATATTTTTTATCCACTTCCAATTTTATTTCAAGTCTGGATATCAATTTACCGTCTCCCGAAAACAGCATTTACCACATCTTACACTTTAACGACTCACTGCAAACGAGGACTTTTGTTAGTTGCGGGGAGGCAAATGGTAGACAAGAAGTGGCGTTATCAGAAATGTACAATATTTTTGATAAATATGTATGGATTTTTATAGGCTTAAGCATGATTATGTGCTGCATAGGGTTTTCGTTGACTACACAAAAGGCATTTAGTGGCAGAGACGCCTTTTCAAATAGTTGGCATTTTCTAAAGGCATACTTGGAACAGGGAAGTCCTTTTCCAGATGAAAACTCTCGTAGTAGTAATTTTATTTTATTAACCACACTGCTATCGGCAATAGTATTAAGCAATGCATACAAAAATGCCAACGTGTACAACTTAATCCTACCAAGGCAAGTAAAACCGTTTACTGATATAACAGAACTGGTATCGAATAACTTTACAGTTTACTCTGGACTAGGTTACGTTTTTACGGGTCAGAGATTCTTAACTAATGAATTCAGAAATACTAGCAGTATTAATAAAACCGATAGCATCAATTACACCCAAACAAGGCACTACACCGAATACGAAACGAATGTTAGACGAATTGAAGATAAAACGGTGCATCCTTCCTATCTTGGGTTTACGGTACAATCTGAGATGTACACAGCAAGTGAAAAAACTCCTTACCGAACGACGACAAAAAATGGACTTTCTGTAGGTGAACTTGGCCAACTTCTGCCACTAGATTCAATCTTGGACAATTTAACACATGTTTTTACTCCAAATAATACACCAGAATTCTTTTTCGTAACACCTCATGAATTCGAAAATAAGTTTCGTGGACTTGCTGATGACTATTTATATGATCTCTTAAAAATGTGTAACAAAACAGCAGCATTTCTTCCGAATTACTGGTCCAAGCATTTTGAACAAGACTTGCGACGTGATAATCTGAAGAATGTGTTTGTGGGGAAAGACAAGTACTTTGAAGTAAATCAGGGATTTGTTCTTCGAGGCAAGGTACATCGCAATGTGGTAAGACGTATAAAAGCTTACGAGTTTTCTGGTATTTGGAACTGGTGGCCTGACTTCGCTAAGGAACAACTTCAGTATCATTCTAGCTATATAAAAGAAGATAGGGCTACACCAAATATGGAGGGAAACATACAAGTTATCTTTTACATACTAATGCTTGGGATGATGATAGGATTATTATGCTTTATTGCAGAATTCCATAAACAGTTAGGTAATTCACTTCTGCGTATTTTAAGTGCTAGTTGTTGGCTGTGCAAAATAATTTACAGATTTGGATTTTGTGATAGAAACTTAGTTCAAATTATATAGGCTAATGCGATTATATAAAATTAAAGCTGATCTTAGAATTGTAGGGCAGTGTCTTAGGATCAACTAATATAGCAACAAAAGTTACAGCTTTAAATATTAGTAACGCGCCAAATGGAAAATATGAATTTGAGTTAATAGAAAACTCATGATAAAACCTTAATTTACTTAAACACAAATTTGGTAGGTCATGATTCTAGATTTATGGATCTCTGGAGACTTCTCGGTATCTTGATTTGTACAAATATTTAAACTACTAACGAAAACACTCGGTCTGCCAACGGTGAACCTTATGGCTCCTAATGTAAAATTTATCACAACAAGCAGATATTTATGGGCAAATATTGATTTGTTTTTTCAAAACGTGGAGCATTTTATAATCCAGCTTAGAAATACACAATTGTCTCTTTATGCGCAGACGCATGTCGGATTTATGCTCTTTTTGTATATTCAGTCATTTTTATCTGAAAGGTATTGTTATTTTGACTAAAGGACGACATTAAGCAAAATATAGGTACAGGGATGGGAGAACGAAATTGAACTATGAAAACCCTGACAAAGTAATAATACGAAGGTAAACCCAAAAGTAATGAATCGACGGAATATACATATTTCTCAGCAGTATGTCGATGAATAGATCAGAACTTGGTATGTTTAGATTGCTTAAAGTCTAACACCAAAGCATGTTGACTTTGATATTTCTACTCGGAAGTTGCAGGCCCATATTTTACATTGGCCAAAGCCCAATTTTTTGAGAGAAAAAATTTGCCCTTTTTTCAATTTGCTATAAAATCCCTAATTGAAGAAAATAAAATTAACTTTTGTGCTTCAATTATTCGTATAAAGTGGACGTTTCATTATTGGTAAACAAAGCGTCTCAAAATCCAACACTTTTTACATAGTGAAAGGCTTGATTTTCATCGAATTTGATTTTGCGCATTCAAGCTTAATTTTTCGGTTGATTTTGGAAGACATTTTTGTTTTACTGAGCTGCTTTTTCTACTTTTGGGTAGCTAGAAAAAAATCCTTTCGCATACTTTTAAGTTAGGGTTTTTTACTTAGTAATTCATTTGTTTAACAGAAATTTGTTTAAGCATGTTTAAACATTTGTTTATAAACATGGTTATGCTTTTTGCAATAACCAAATCCATGATAACCATAACCCTTTTTTGAAATTTTATTTGTTTTTGCAAATAAACAAAACTGAAAACTTTTTAAACACGTTTACTTCATATTTTTCAATAAGTTAACAAATGTTGATTAATAAACTCGGACATTTTGAAATTTTTTCTAACCGGTTGTCTGGTTTGGGTGTCGACAGTGGCTGGTTCATTACTGGATGAACTAGACACTGCTCCATCATCTGAGGCGTCTTCCTAAATACATTAAATCGATATGTAAACGAAATACATTATAAATACTACGATTAAAATAAGGCAAACATAGAGACCTGAGAATTCGATTTATGTTTTTGTTCATCCGAAAGGGATAAAAGAGAAGGGTGAAAATTTGATCCATAAACGTTCGGAAACGGATTGCTTGATACAAGAACATTTGATTTTTGACGTTTTAGACTTATGTTGGACTGAATTTCAAACTCTCGAATAAAGTCCAAATTTACATTTGTCCCTCCATGTTTTCGGACAAGATGACCAAGGTTATACATAAAACTACCTGAAATTCCATTTCGGAAGAATAATCTTTTTGCAAATTCCCACGGGGTTTAGTGTTGTTTATTTCGTTCGAACAAGTCTACTCCTTGTTCAACAAAACACTTAATGGCGTCCAAATTTTCATACTCTAGAGCAAAATGGACTTCGTTTCCCGAATTGAGAGGATTGTCCATAATACAAGCCATGTCTCCACCAGCTTTGACGATTTGTTTTAGAATAATTTGATTCCTTTGAAAGCGTACTGCGGCTGTCAGTAAGGAATCAATGTGGCTTATATTAAAGCAAGGAAGGGAAGTTATCAATTTCATTGTTTCTTTGAGCGGACTTTCATGCATAAGCAAACAATGAAGTGCTGTATCGCCAGCTATGTTCTTCATTTCCAGCAAGCTAAGAAGGGAATTCTGTATATTTGTTAATGTTATAAATCGATGCAAGTCCTTCGGCGATAGATACTTCACAACAGAATGCACAATATTTTCGTTGAAAATATTTTTCCGAGTAGGCAATTTGGCATCTTTCTCAGCCAGGTGTACAAGAAGTTCAATGTGGATGTTTTGCTCAAACAATACAGCGTTTCCTTGATGATCTGAGTTGTCTAAGAGCAGGTTATCACCATGATGTTCCAGAATTAAACATATAATATCCATCTTGTCTCGAATTTCTAAAGATGTCGAATCTCGGATACAAAGCCGTATCATATCCGCTAATTCTTGTGAATCATTTGCATTGAGTCGTTGAAATGAAAATTCGAAAATGGAATAAATACCACGCCGAACGGTGGTTAAAACGATTTCCTTCAAAAACGTTTTCGGTAGGGTAATGGGCATGTATTCAAGTAATTCTAAACATTCATCCCACATATGTACGTTTGAATGTTCGGCTGCAAAGAGGGCAAGGTTCGTCCACTCCATTTTACTTTCGTGAAGCTGCAGAAGAATCATGTCGGGGTTTCCTGACAAATAAATTTTGCGAATGAAACAGAAAATTTGCAGGTTTTTTGAGGACACCGCAGCATACAGTTGTTCGTAAGCTAATTCGACATTTCGAACCAAATTTCCATTTGAAAAATCGTGAAGGTCTAGATTATCCACATCTAATAATTCATTTAAGAACTGGCAAACCACCGGATATATAAACTTGTAAGACACCACAGCCTTATCGCCAACTTGGTCCGAGTATGCCAAAGTTGTAAAAACTCTGTTTAGTAAGAAATCGATTCCGTCCGTTTGGTTTGCAGTCCTGTCATACAGAACCTCTTTGAGAAATTGGGCCAAAAGGTACTCAGCGAACGTTCTGTGCACAAACCTAAAAAGGTTTATTAAGAAACTGTGATTATATATTATTAGCTAACAAAAAATAGCACCATTTCAAATACTGCATCAAAATCTTATGTTGAAAATGGTAAACACCTGATATTTCCCTTTAGCTTTTCCAGTATCCCTGCTTGAAGTATGTCTTCCTCTTTAGCATCACTGACAAAATAATTATCTAGTTTATCAAGCCAGTCCGGAAAGAGTAGTTCTAATGCATGCCTATAGTGCACTTTGCGAATGTTGTCTGTGTTAAGGGATCTAAAGGAATTAATTCTTAGAGAAAAAAAACTTTTGATATAGTCCCATCAAGGTTATATCGAATATTTATTTCCATTTTTTTAAGATCCTGTTGAGCATGGTTTTGTGTGATTTCAATAACCATGTTTTGGTATACTTCAGCAATTAGTTTACATTGTAGCGGTATCCCTGCTATGGGTTCGTCGTTGTTGCGGTTTAAATTCATTTCTAAAACTTCCAAGCAAGCTTTAGCAAATTTCTCCAACTTAAAACTTCTGTGGATATGCAGTTTATTTTCCCAGTATTTAAGAATGAATTCAGTCTGACTGTCTACTCCGAACGGAGAAAGCGTGTAGGATTGAAAACCAGTTAGTTTCTCCAAAACTGCCTGGTTATGTGGCCTTGAGCTTATAATTATTCTGATGTCATACGTTTTGTTGTTATTGGTAAATACATCCAGAATTTGTAAACCTAAATTTTGATCATTTGGTAATACTTCATCCAACCCGTCAATAAAAAGAAAGGTTTTGTAGAATTTCGATTTCATAACTTCTGATAGTAGTTGCTTCCCGAGGTAACTTGTGCACCCAATTTTCAAAAGATTTTCCCAAACTCCTGCAAAAGTTACCGTTTGCGTAGCCATCGTTTTGCAAAATTCGTCAAATTTGACGAATATTACAAGATTGTGTGCTGTATTTATCAATTTATTGGCAAGATTGGCCATGAATTCGGTTTTCCCCATTCCTGGTGTATCAGATAGAAGAATGTGCTTATTTTGTACAGAATTTTCGAACATTTTTGCAAACCGATCTTCTTCTATAGCGCAGCTGCTTCTCGTTTTGATATACTCTGGTTAATTGACCCATTATGCGATTTGATAAGCTCAAATTCTCCGTCTTTGTAGTTAATTAGATGAGTTGGTTGATCACTTAAGCTACACAATTGGTGGAAGTGAGTAACGTTTTGCAAAAGAATGAAACGTGCTGTCAACTTTGATTGCCAAATTTGTTCCATTGACTTCCATTCCATTTGTTCCGTTTTTTCATGGGGTCCAGCTACTTGGCTGAGTTGCGGTCGACTAATACCGGTTATCAAATAAACGTCTTTACATTGGCTTTTAAAAATGAAGGAATGGAGGGTTTGTTTAAAGTTTTGGTCCCTAACATATCGTTTTACATAGTACGGTAACGGGTAAGGAACCGTATTAGTAAATAAGACTAACTCACAATGGAAGTAATGCAATAGATCATGGAAATTTTACATGACATTTATACTGTGTTGTGTAGTTTTTTATGCT
>JAQFZG010005284.1:0-10577 GCA_034695465.1 Entomobrya nicoleti
GTCTGTTGATGGGGATGGCAGTATATATATTTGTGTGATTGTCTTTTTTCCAGGAAATTGACTTTCTATCATTCTTCAAGACAAATTTGTTATTCCGCCTTTGCCCTACTGCTGCATCCTGAGTTGAGTGCGTACAATTTTCTCCACTTTTCTCTCTCACTTCCTCTCAAATACATACGCACCACTGCATCAACGTATACCCCCACAACCCACAAAACTATGAAATGACATAAAGAGACCAATTTTTCTCCTTGCAAAGTTCAAAGGGAACGTGATACACACACAAAATATTTATATAAAAATTGAATTTTTCTTGTGTCTCCTTCTCATATTTTTTTTTACGTATACAAAAATGAAGACGAACACATCAGGAGGATGACAATGACAACAAAGTGAGTCAGAACGTTCAACTCCCTCAAATAGAACCACAAAAAAAATTATTTGAACATTCTTATCATCTAATCTCCGAATGATTCCACATACTTTTTTCCCTTCTCATTCATTCCTATTGAGGATTAAACATTTTTTTATTCTTTGCACATAAATATGTATGTAGTGTGTATATTTATTACATCATACTTACTTTGATGCGCCTTTGCCTGCACCAAGTTTTTTTTACGCACTTACAACGTTTACTGTGACAGTTGAACAGTTCTTACTATAAATCATCAGACAGGTCCAAAAACGTATTTGGTGGTGATGATGATGATAGTGAGACATATGGTGACACATGTGATGAATGAATGAGTCTTTATTTCGTGAAATGATAGACAACTTGATAGCCTGTCATAATAACTCGTCTTCATTTCTATATCTTTCATTTATACAGCCATAGCCACTATATTCACCAAATTCTATATTTCATCGTGCAGGTTTACTGTGACATTTTCCTTGGCTGCCATAAAAAATGAATTGGAATAATGATCATGACACCATAATAAATTCAAGTTCACCAAAATTGTACCACAATTCTAGTAAAAAAAAATGGTCAGCATAAACCATGTTCCGGTTCCTTATTGTTGCCAACCTCATCATTTTGTATTTTTAGAAGAAAAAAAAACTTCGTTTCAAATTTTACATAAAGAGTAACAACAATGGTAAAAAAAATGTATCATTATTTTTGTTGTGTGGTCATATGCTAGACACTTTTTTTACAGCAACTGCTTTAACTATTATGATCTTTTACACCACCAAAACTACGAAACTACTAAACAAGCTTTATATTTTTAAGAAGAAGAAAAAAATACCCAACTGAGCATTTCTCGTTAGATTTTCTTCTATGCCTATTTTTATTGTTATCCGTCTTCTTAAAGCTCTACAATCGTATTCATAATATATTTTCCAACACTTGAATTTTTTTTGTCTGTTGAAAAGTAAACTTATTCAACAGAAAAGTTGTTGCTGCAGCGTTTTTTCTTTTTGTGGTTTGTTTTTTGGCCTTTGGCAATGTAAAAAGTCTGAAGATGATGATGATGTCAGTTTCTTTAGGGAAACAATATAGCTTGTTGTATAGCTTGGCATAATGACAATAATATGGAATGGTGCTAGTTTTCCACTTGTTTCTTCTATTATTATTACTATTACAACTACCACTATTGCCATTCATGTTATACACTAAAGTTTTTTTTAAGCAACATGGAAAAAAAGAAACTTGCTTCTGGTTTGTTGGTCTGCCTTTTGCAAGATGACAAGGGACACAGAGATGAGCAGTAAAAAGAGAAAAAAAGACAGCAACTCGTTGTTAGCTTGGCTATACAACAACAGCAGTAGATGTTGTATAGCAGAATGAAATGAAATGCTATTACCATGTCCACCGCCGCCGCCGATGATATTATTATTATTACACTTTGCATGCAAAATGCTATATAAAAAAAGAATAGCGTGTTCTTAGTGTTAGTTTTTTGGTGGGCAACGATTTTTCGTTAAACTTGGTCGTCGGCTTTTTTCTCTTTAAACAAAAGAAAGAAAGGAGGAAGAGAGAGAAGAAAAAGTTGAAAAAAAGTCAACCAAGATATTTTTCCATTACACTTGTCATAGGAAAGTAAGCAAGTAAAGAGAAAATTATTGCCGCCAGAGTAATGCAATGGTTCGTAAAGTCGGCCATAAATTCCTGTTAAATCTAATACTACTATATACAAAACCACCACCACTACCAACACGGCATCTCCACCATCAGTTCAACTACAATTTCTTCCATAAAAAACTACATGGTGATATACCTATTTGCACACACACAATAGTAATAAGAAGTAGTACTTGGTTGGACAGAGAATATGTACTAGTCGGTGCACCGAGTTTTTGAGGGTGCATGATGGCTTGGAAGATACATACAAGGAAGGACCGAGAAAACCGGAAAAAAAGTAATAGAATGTATCCCTTTATTCTCTGTATATTCTTTTTTGCTGGTGTGTAACAGCCCAAGAAAGGGAAAAAAGGGAAGAATCAATGGAATCTTGAATGTATTTTGTGTATTGTTATGGCTTTTTTGAGGTTCAGCTGGTAAATATATTTTTTTTTGTGTGGAAAAATAGACAAGAAAAATAAAGAGTATTTAGTTACTATGGTGATTTTGTATGTAAAAATAAGTGGATGAGTTGAAGAAATGTTTATTTGGTTGCGTTATAGCTCTTTCGACAAAGATGCCTAAAAATAAACAGTGTAAAGGGCATAAAGAAACATTTGACCAAGGGTCATTGTGCTCTCTGGAAAACAAAACAAGTAGTTTTTTTTGGAGTAGTTGAGATATATATGCGTGTATTTTGATTAGAGTGTTGATAAAAACAATGATAATAATAATAATAGTTGTAAAGGGACACATTTTGGAGAAAAATTCTCAGTTATTTTTTTTGTAGAATGAAATGGTGGCAATGGGGGAGGATTGAAGACGTTTGTGTGTGTTGGGATGGCAATGACGACGTTGTACAGATACCAGCAATGTATACTCCGCTAGTTCTAATATTTTTTTTTCTTTCGAAGCACGTCTTAAGGTTTAAATGGTTGTGCTATAGAGGAAAATGAAAAGTTTTCATTTTTTTTAAAGGAAGGAAAGTGTGAGATATTAGCCAATTGGGAAATTTTCAGAGTATAATTTTTTTGGAAGTGACGCTACCACCAACACCACCCCGCCACATTTTATTCTAGAAAGTTGACTTAGATATTTTTCCCCTGTATGGGTGGATTGGAGTAAGCAATAAAAGAAGCTAAAAGGAGGGAAAATGACGATGACGACGACGGGGAGGACCTTTTCCCTAAAGAAAAGTAACGTATGTCCGTAAATAACGCATTATTGGCATGTGGGGCAACCAGTGGAATTTATTAGAGGAAAAAAAGCCAAGTTTGAAGTGAAGTTCCAATTTTTTTTACCCGAAGAAAATTTAGATTGACCTCTGGTGCTCTGTTCTTTTTTTATTCCCAGTCTTCATTTCTCACAAGTTCATACGTTACGTTGTATTTACTGTTCCACTGAGAATTTTTCTTATCTTGATTATTACAATTGTGTCAATTAACAATTTCGTTTTCATATCTTGCGACATGCATGCATAAGCGGTGTAAAACTTCCTTTATTTATCACCGAAAAAAATACCATTTTTCTTTTATTTTCTCCTAAAAACATCTTGATACGGAATTCACCATTTTCTCATTAAAAGTTCAATGCCACTGTATTTATGCTACCTGCCACTGTACAAAACAAAGTTGGAAAGAATTCAACGAATGTGGATACCAGTGGCCAACTTTGATTCCCATTTCCATTTTCATTGTTTCCCACTTTCCAGGCCAGGTCAATTCGGTACAAATGTTTCTTCCAAATTCACAACAATTTCTTGTCTCTCTGCACTTTTCTCTCCCTTTCACACTCCCAAGCAATAAAGGAGAAAATGCAGTCTGTCCTTTCCCTCTTTCTTTTTCCCCGTCTCAATCAAGCCATTATTTTCTCCACCACCGCCGATTGCATTGCAATTCTCAAGGAGCTCCAATGGCAGCTTCAACAAAGCAGAAGGAAATACTTTTGTTCTTGTTACTGCCTTGGAATTTTGATTGTCCTTTTCTCTCTTCTTTTTTTCTCTACTACTTATAATCCATCTGAGTTCCAAGCTTCCTGTAAATAAATAGGTACATCTGTAGCTCACGTTGACCAATTTCGTACTGCTACAATGTTGCGTCCTGCTGTCTCCCACAATTTATTTATCTATTTCCTCCTGAAACAAAAAAAAAGTTAGTCTGCCTTGCTTCCTTTCTTGTTTCCAAAATAACATCAAATCCAAACTTTTTTTTATCCTAGTGAACATGTCGCGTGGCCTGGCCTGGCCTGCACCCTGCGTTACGTATACCAAATAAACTTGGCTTGAGTTGACTTGACTTCCGGCTGACCTATGTATCGCATTTGTAATATACCACAAGGAAGAAAAAAATATCACTTAGAGTTCATCCACCAACCTAGCCACACACAATAACTAACCAGTTGACTCAATCACAGAACAACTCCTCTCCAAACTCCAATAAACCTTCATTTCTTTTTCCTGAAAAATGCATCCTTCCTTTTACCTCGTTAGCCGCTGTAGCCAAAGCTTATAAGCTTGACTATAAAAAAGATACATTTGGTTGACTCCACAAATAAAATTCGACTCTGCTCTGCTATATATAAATACATCTTAGTTACAGTTTCTACAGCTGCTAAGATAAACGACTCAGCACATTATTAATAATAGCATTATTATGATTCATGTAACGATGATCATGATCAAGTGCATTAAACAAGATGTAATGGTGAAATGGTCTATTGCCAAATATGCCTCATGGCAGCAGGAGTTTGTGTATATTTCTTTCATTTTTTATTATTTTTAGATACACAACGATAGCCGACCTTGTCCCTTTTTTACACAAAAAAACACGCAAAGAAAATACATAATGCACTCCTTCAAAAGTACAAGAACTACCAGAACAAAACATCATTCACCATAAATAAAAGGAAATATTTGTTATACATCTTATTCACACACTTTTTTTTCTTCCATTTGAAAATCCTGTTTTTAAGTGTCTGCTGCTGCTGCATCTTCTGCTGTTCTAAAAAAAGTAGAGTGGATCAGGGAATAGCACTAGTGCGTGTAAATACACTTGGTGCCCTTTTCCTGTCAGACTTGTCTATTCTCCACTCTCTCCCTCCACCAGAAACAAAAATGCAAAAAAAGAGAGAAAAGAAGTTTTTTTTAAAGATAGCAAGTTGTTTCCCTTCTTGTGCTTATGCGGTGGTGGCTACATGCTGTGAATATCGATTACATTGCATAATAATAGTATCAACATTTTTCTTTTTCAGTTCTCCATCCCTTCTCCATCATTTTCTTGCCTCCAAACAAAAAAGAGAAGCAACCATGAGAGATCATCATTCATTCATTCATTCTTTTTCCCATAATGCACATCCACGTGATCATCATCTTCTTCTTTACCTTCCTGAAACTTTTACGAAAAAAAAAGAGTACGCACTTCTCCTCAAGTGAATATATTTATACATGCTTGTATCATCGTCATCATCATACATGCATGACTGCATAGTTTAGTCGTGGTCACCAGAGAAATATACATGTTTCTTGCTGCAAGCCATATTCGTGATGACGATGATAATGATGATCTTGACGTGACATGTCATGCATGCTTTATTACCGCAGCTATTACTCCTTCAACCTCTCAGTCTCTTTATCTTGTTCACTACCAATATAAAAAATATTATATAACTATGTGTATATTTTATTGCGACATGCAAAATGCTCTTGCTTCCTACACACTGATCACCTGCACATAATAAAATGCAAGTGCATGTATCCGACCGACCGAGATATTCGTATTTTTTTATTGATGCTCTTTCACCCTCTTTTACTTTTTTTATTTACTGACAAGATTTTTTTTCTCTGGTAAAGCATTCAACTTGATTGTTATTGTGCGGGGGCAGTGTGCCATGCCATTTATTGGATATATTTCTCTAAGGGCTTTACAACATCTATTCACATCCAAGATATCTAACCATTGACAGTCAATCTAGCGTTGCTAATTACCCAAAAGAAAGGAATTTTGCCAAAAAAATACGCGTGTACACTTTAACATGCACACGTGACGATGTTCAGCTTAAGATCAATAAATAAACATTGATTATAATCTTTAGAGAAATGTATTATTTGCAATTATTCTTAACAATAACTACAACAACAGAAGATTAATGTTTGTCTTGAGACCATAGCAAGTTCAGGGTCATCCAACCCAACAACAAGGTGGTATGGATGATGCTATCGGTGTATTACGCATAAAAGTAAACTTGCACAACAGTACAAAGATGTCTGTTAAAAGTTGACAGTCAAATAAATTTATTTTAAGTTGAAGTTAAAAGGAAATGGGTAGATTTTAGGTTATTCCTACTCACTTCACGAGCAAGTGTAAAGTGAGTCGCAATCACAGCCCTTATTTTATAGTGAAAAGCTACTCCTCTGCAGTCAAGGTAGTATAGTAGGGAGTCAGATAAAAATGAAGAAAGTTCTTGTTTGTTAAATGGATGGATTTATATATTTTCGGAGTAAGGAGAGTGAGAGAGAGAAAGAGGAAAAAACTGGGCCGGGATTTGGCAATTCCCCCACCTATTATTTATTCCTCTGCCTCACTCTCTACTTTGCTATCTTCCCCTACCATTATATTCTGGTGACATTTTTGCCCTCTCTCTCTATTTCCCCCAATTTATTGCATCATCGTTCCTTTTAAGACTTTCCTCCAGCCAGTCAAGTCAGTATAATTATCAGAATGCATTGGTGTGATGGTGGTGGTTCCCAAAAACTTGCACAAAATTTCCTCCACGAAAGACAAAAGGAAAGAATGAGTTGAGGATCAAGGCAAGGCACACATACAAACATACATAGTCACAGGGTCAAGTTGTGTTTTGAGGTGGAGGCAGAGCGGGGTATATCAGTCAACATGTTATATGGTACGCTTGTCAAAAAAGGGGAAAAGCGAGCAAGTTGAAGGAGAAGAACAACAGTGTAAACTAGGACAAGCACAGAAGGAGGAGAAAAGGAGAAAAGTTGTAAGCCGCTTTCATCTTGTCAAGTGATGTGATGATCAAATCAGCTTACTTCACTTGTTCTTCTTCTCCACAAGACAGTAGTGGAGACGACCGCTGCAAAAACAAATTCCAAGGAATTTCCTTCTACCTTCCACTTCCCGTTCTTTCTCTCAGGTCAGGTTAAACAAACCATTATTATTATATGCATCATCATGTCAGAAGACAAGTCAAGGTAACAGCCGCAATCTCACTCTTCCTCTGGTTTCCTTCCTTCCGCGTAACCCAATAAAGGGTGCATAGTTATTCGTACAACAAAATTTGCTGGTATTATTGCAAATCTAACATGCTATATCCACCAATATTAATATTAATATTTTTCTTCAATATTAAAGGACGTCAAAATCTTACTCTTTATAGACTTCAGCTGCTCATGATTGATCCAGGCGGTTTTTCAATTATAAATATGAATTTTAATTGGCCACTGTCATTGTTTCCTAAAGCACCTCGAATTAGTCGGGCAATAATTTGTGGATGCTTTGGTAGTTCTGCGCAATTAAATAAATATTAGTTCAAGTTAAATAAAAATCCAATGTATTTCCGATCTGTAATCTAAGAATCATGCGTTTTAAATTTGTCTCTCTAATTGTGAGACTCCCTTTATAATATTCAAATTGAAATGGAACAAAGGAGTCAAGTCAAGACGCTCCAGCAGCAGAAAAAGAAGACAAGGAGAAAGAGCCCTAGAGGCCTGCTACAACAAGCAGAAGTATCAGAATTAAACGAAGATTTCCTGCTTCGTCTTTGCCTGAAAAAAGTGTTTTGCGGTTAGGCTTGTTGGCTTGGTTTTTGGTTTGTTCACGACGACGTTTTAGGTTGTTGGCTTTTCCTTTTAAAAGACGACATGACAAGGCCGAAGAAACCAGAACAGTAAACCACCTTGTGGGATGGATTATCGTGTAAGAAAAAGGATTGATATCCTTGTCTTATCATCATCACCATCATCATCCTATATGATAGAAGATACTTGTGCATCCCATTGTATCATATATACAAGTACATTGTTACAATTTTGCGTACATTCAGCCAGCAGCCGTCACAAAGAGAAACATGTTTTTCTTGCTATTCAGCCATCATATTTGTTTGCCGAGAGTCCTGTCGTAGAAGATGATTTTACCTGGGCTTGTTCTGGCCTGAGAAAGGCTGTTCTCACATAGCCATGTAATATAATCACAATCAAACAAAAAGGGAGAATGTGGCAGACTATTGGAAAGGATGATGATGATGAGAAAGATGAAAATATGTGGTGAACTTGATACACTGCAGTTTCCTATTTGAGCTGGAAAGTGAATGAGAAGGAAGAAGAGGCGGATGGGGAAATGGAGATAAGACAAGGGGAAAGGGTGGAACGGAAAAACTGTATGTAGAACTTGAGTTGAATTAGAAGCGCCGGTGCTTCTGTTGTCGGTGGTTTGGTTAAAGTTGTTTGAATACATGCATGGCTAACACACAACTGATGTGTGATGTGTGGCAGCAGTGGTGGTGTTTCCCGGTGCCAGAAGCAAGAAATAAAAAATATATAGGGAAAAAATAAATAAAAGAACCTAAACACACACAACAGGAAAAGTTTTCTGTGTGGATCTCAATTCAGCTTCCGCTAACCCAGCTTTTAAACACTTTACTTGCCTTTTGTTTCATTTTCTCTTTCGCGTAAGCTGGAAAGAGAGCGAGAGAGAGAGTGTGTAAATGTATCATCATCGCCACCAGCATACCGCCACACATCCAGTGTGTAAATCCACGTAGACAGGGATGGAGAAAGAAGAAGGAAAAGTCAAGGGAAAAGTTTTTCTTTTAGTTTTGTTCTCTGATAGCTGCAAAAGCTACATGTTTTAAGCTTTTCCTTTCCATGTAATAATGATAACAATAAGCTCACGTCATCTTTCACTGCTACACACGACTTTTCTAGTATGCAAATGTTTGTTTATGTTTGTATGACAAGCGCAACATATAATATACACCACGCACAATAGTTACACGAACGAGCATATAAACAACGTGAATATTTATTACGATTACATATTAGTCGTATCCACTGTTGTTATTAATATTATTATTATTAATATAATAATTGTTTAACATGCACGCACAATAACTCATATCTTAAAATTTCACAGACAGCGAGAAAGAGAGAGAGAGAGAGTAAAGTCCAAAAACTAATTGCAAGCTATTCATCATCCACCACCACCACCGCCATCATTCTACCCAGTTTGCAGTAAACTAGGCACGTACACAACACAGCACAAATGAGTCAAAAGTTGTGCGGTGTACAACAAAATACACCAATTCCGATACTCCCAAACTATAGCTCCTCAGCTCATAAAATCATTTTTCTTTGAAAACGCAACGTTTAAACTTTTGTATGCTTAAAATAGCAAGAGATATTAACTATATGTATTTATGCATATACACCTAGTAAAGACGCACACACATATGTAAACAGTAATGTAGGAAGAGAAAATCTGGTTGACTTTCACTGAATAATAATAAGTAGTGAGGATGATGATGATGATGACGATGTAAACAGTAGTGCACTAGTCCACTAAACAGGCTGTTGAGCCTCGGTTGGTTGTAGCAGCAGAAAGCAGTCTAACAGTTTATTTTTGTTTACCTTTTTTATAAATACTACGCATTGCCTGGGCTGCTACTTCTTTTCCCTGTCTGGGTCTCTCTGATGTTAGTAGTGTTTTATGATATTGTTTACTTTTCGGAGAGAATGCAGTCAAAACAAACATTTTTGATTTTAATCAGCAAATATCTCCCTTTTCCTACTTGTGATGTTCATGATGATGCTGGGTAGGTAATGTAATCGGACGAAAATTGGAAATGATACAGCAGATGCAGTCGATTTTATTTATTTGCTTTAGGTCCCTATACACATAAAGGGTTGAAGCTAATATGCATACTCATTCAAGTTATATACAATTTATTTCACCGTGATATTATTCTGAAATCGACATGAGTGGTGGTGGTGAGGTGACCATATGCATAATAATAACGATAATAATAAAAGCAATAAAATTGGTCATTGTTATTTTTTACGTCAACCCACCTGCCCTACAATTCTCCCTAAAATTGTGGCTTCCACCATTCCATTTTTGGGCTTCAATGAGTTTTGGTTGTAAAATCCTGGCTCAAATGCATTTCACATTTATGAATTATTCAAAACGAAGGAATCTGCTGTGTATAGAAATACACACATCAGAAACGATAATGATGACTTCGGCGACAACAATGCCAATTGCAACGGTGGTGCTTCAGTGTCAAGCTCCTTTTTTTCTACCTAACTGTAGCAGAGCAACTGGCGATATTTTGTAATTGACTCAATATAAATGACTCTTGCCTTGTTCGACTTTCTCTTTATTGAACTACACATAGTACACACATAAGAGAGAGAGAGAGAGAGAGAGAAACTACACAAAAATGTAAACATTGTCGTGGGGAAGCTCTGTTAGTGGTCGACTTTCAATGTGAGCTACCATCAAAA
>JAQFZG010005285.1:0-10576 GCA_034695465.1 Entomobrya nicoleti
TTTGTAAATATCCAAATCATGATTCATAGCAATGATACTTTATAGCTTTCAAGTTTTTATATACAAAACTACATGTACTACATTTGTGTATTCTTATGACATATCAAACAAACTCGTTATACACCTTTTAAAAAGTTACGAAAATAGTTACAACAAAATACTCTTCCTCTAACTTGCCTCTTGTTTTTCCTTCAGGCAAAAGAGATATCCTGTTTTGGTCTTCTCCGTAAAAAGTTGTTTGTTCAGTTCAGATATACATTATATGAGCATCCTTTCTTGAAGAATGAGAAAAGAGAATGCTATTCTTCTTCTTCTTTCTCGTCAATGCTGATGGAGAAGAGATGCTCTTAGAAAGCACAACGATTCACTCGCATAAAATTGTTCAGCATCATGATCATGGCCACACTCGGGAAGCAGCCTTTCTTTGTGTTCAGTCTGGTTTTTGTTATTACTACTACTTTGCTTAGTTTAGCACTTCTTGTTACTTGGTAAAGGTAGAATCCGCTTTCATTCCCTATCACTCTGGGAGATTTTCTCTGCAAATTTACGTGCCACCCTAACTATAAGTATTCAACATATTTACACAACAAAATATTCATACAACAAAGGAAGAAAAAAAAATCATCGTCAGCTTTTCATAGAGGTGGTGGTTGGTTCCACACATCTACCCGAATAAATTGTGAATGCTTAAATATACACCATACCAGAGCTCCTGATTCCGTTCAGCTCATAAGCCTCTTTTTATTATATTATTTTTTTCTGTTGTGTGGATGTGATACACATTTTTTATAAGGCAAGTAGGGAAACTTTCCCACATAAAAGATTGCATAGTATAAGTTATGTTCATGTTTGTGGGGTGGAATTTTTCATAAAGGGCAAATTCATATATGAGAGGTATTCATAATATCGTAATTTTTTGCATCAGCTTGGAAAGTATAAACATATAATTTATGTTGTATAGTGAACAACTATACATACCAACATTTTGCGTACACGTAAATTCAACACTACATTTTTTTAGACGTGGCTTGCTTTTTTTTCTAGATTTTCCGGAGACAGCATTCATCATAATAAGATGGCACTCTTTGATGTGTCACCCTGTGTCACATCTATAGCCATAATAACATACACATATACATAAATACGCATAAGGCGGCCTGGAGTTTTATTTGCCACTGGAAAATCCGCTTAGGTACATAACCTATATGTTCGGAAATGAAAATATATCTTCTTATATGTATACGAAAACAAGGTATATGTAAACATATTTTGTTCCATTGCATGTTGTAGACAGAGGTTGGTTGGCAGTCGCATGTCAAATCGATCCATTTCCCGTTTGCTTATACTTTTACTTACTTACTTACGTACGTACTTATGGTTAGTTACTTTGGATGAAGAATACGAGAGAGAGGAACCCTCCATCTAACAATATCACAGTCACCAGAACCATATTTTATAGAATTTTAGCTTTTTTACAAAGGAAAAATCATGTCTGCAGAAAAAAAGGATAGTGTACGCGTGTATTATTCGTTCCCACTACACATACTTGAGCTTTCCTTGCCAGCCACTACTGCCACTCTACCACAACTGACGTCGCCAATGCAATCCTCCCCTTCTTGATTTCCCTTTAATAGAATTGCTATACTGACGACACTCGCACACTGCTATATAAGTGTTCCATTACATTACAAGTTATAGTCTATAACAAAGAGAGAAAATATTGGAATTTTTTACCCTATAAAATAAACAGAAAGCAGTGGCAGTAAAACTATTCTCAGCACTTTTTAAACCTTACACATACGCTACATGCGTTCAACATTTGGTTGGCTAGTGGTTTTACATTTTGTCCGTCGGTTTGGTGCGTGTTTTATTATGAATACTTTCCCTTCTATTTTTTCTCTCTCTTTCTCGACATGGAATAATGATAAACAAGCATGCTGCACTCATTCGGTCTGGGTTTGTTCTTTTCTGATGAAACTTTATATATGAACATCTAAAAACCAACAATAACAACAGGGTAGGGTAAATACTTGCACACACGACTAGTACAAAGTGGCAACACGGGAAAAACAGACTTACTTTCCAGAAAAAAAACAAGCAACTATAGCTTCATATGTACCAACCAGTGCTTATCCAATTAAATGTTTGCTGGGTTGGTTGTTTGTGAACGCTGTCCTATCTGTCTGACTGTGTAATATTTTTATGAAACTTTATTCTCTCTCTCCCTTTTCCTGTAAATATGTATTTTTTTTATACTGTAAAGAAAGTGGTCAGCATTACCAAGCTTTTTTTATTGGGCCTATAAGCCGGGGCTCAAAAAAGTACATAAACCAAATATCTGTTGTGCTTGTACAACAAATGCTCTTAAAATAGGAACGTTCGCACACATATAGTCACGTTTTTCTTACAACATTTTTCCTTTGCTTTTTTTCGCCTGAGATGTTTGATAAAATATAATGTTTGGACACTTTATAAAGTGAAGCAGAAAAATAAGTTAGCTTATAAAGAGAACATCTTAAGATCTTTTTTTTCTCCTTTGACTTGGCCTGACTTTTCTCTCATTCGATTCGACAAGAAAAAATTCTCGACAAGCTAGTATCAAATTATATTACATGGACAAGTAGCAATTTTTTGGACTCTGTACTGTACATACTTACCTATATCATAAACCAGTGTAAGCAGTTGAAGAAGAAGATCCTATAGTACACACACTTACTTTTATGAAAACAAACATGGATGTTTGTCGATATAAAATTGGCCATTATACATTTTACCCAACTATCTTGTTTGCTGTTTGGTGGGGCGTGCTGTTTGAAAAAAGTATTTTATGAGAAAAAGCCAACCCTTACCTTGAGCTAAATCTCTTTGCTGAACTTTTTCAATAGGTTAGACCAGGCTTTTATTATATGATAGGAGCGTCGGAGCGTCTTTAGTTTGTACGTGAAATATATTGCATGTGTATGCAAGAATGTAGTAATTTTATAGGTATAAGTACAGGAAAAGCGGTGAAAATAATGTATGACATAAATGCATAATAATACTTGCAACACACACGTCGCATGCTTCATTGAGCTGCCGATCTCAATAATGAGATATCAGATGTGGCACATAAATATCCAATAGAATGACGGAGAAAGTACTAAAGACACTTCATCGTAAAAATAACCTAGACCAGAGACCAGGCTATCTTCCTTTGCACTGTGCTCTGTCTTCCGAACACTATATTTTCCAATAGATAATTTACTTCCCATGAGAGACACCGTGATCAGATCATTATTGCCATCATAAATCATTTCACCCCGGTGCTTTTCATACTCATGTAAAGGCCACTTACACAGTTCACAAGCATCACACGGTTTTTTTTTACAAAGTAGAAATCAGAATTGCACACAAGTGTGTGCATGCAAGCAGTGTATACTATATTAAATAAGCACGAGCAACATCATAAAGTGTCAGATAAAAGTGCTTATACAGCCGACACTTGATTGGATACAAGAATATCTAAAATGGCAATAAACCACTCTTGACTTTATAAAAAACTATAAGCACATCTTGTGCTTGGAAGCACATCTTCAAGCCAAACATGTCTTGAGTTTTAGGCAAAATGTTTTATGCATATGAGAACAAGGTGAATCTAAATCTTCAAGCTAACTCCAACTCAAACATTGAACATTATGTTGCACACAAAGGAGATGTATTGTTAAAAAGTTGGTGAGAAAGTAAAACAAAAAGAAGTAGTGAAAAGAATCAGTAAAAGTATTTTCCGAGTAGTTTTCTTGTATCAAAGTTGCAAAAAGTGATGCATCATAGATTTCCACTCGGTGGAATTTCCATAAAACCACGAAAGTCAATTACCCATTACATTCCATTCTCTCTCGACAAACAACCGCTATAGTATATAGATCGTTACGTTACGTGAAGCAGTCTGCTAGGCTCAGCAGAGACTACAAATGGGCGAATCGGGAATCGCGTTACGCGTTTTTTATGCAGGTGTACAATGTAAATGACATGATGGTGGTGGTAAAATGGGGAAAGCAATCAGATACTCTTGGTTTGGTAGTCTACAAAAGAGCCTTCGCAGGTTGCTGGGTAAAAGATGATATTATTATTTCCTGAATGGGTATTGATAAGATTGTTATGTGGTATCCAGTTTTATTCCTTTTCGTCTGCATTGACAGAATTTGAATTGAATTTGGCCGGTATGACTCAAATGAAATTGCTGTTCAGAAACAGTTTCCAGTTGGATGTACATATATACTTACATAAGGGTAATTCATGTGTTCAAAATGTAATTTCAATACTTATGGTCACGAATTCATCAACATAACTCACCTTGGTTTACCTTGAGAAAATCACATAAGCAAAATAATGGTCGAATGAAGAGAGATGTAGTTTTTTTCTGGATGACACCAGTTTCGATATCATCACCATTTTATCCAAAAAGGTATTCATCTTATGGTGTATGGGTTTCATTTCATTTCCAGCGATTTCCATTGTTGAAAAGATGGATCCATGAATTACCTGTTATTTCTTTAGACATTGGTTAGTGGTGATCCTGAAAGCTTTGTTTATGAAACCAAATCAATGAATCTCTCGAGAGTCTGTATGGTCGATAGAGTGAACGAGAGAAAGAGCTTTTGCTTTGCTGTTTTATGGTAACGGTGGTCGTGGTCCTCGTGATGTCCTCTTATCCTCACCTCTTATTTTCCGAATCCTCACTTGTTTGGGTGCATGGAAAAATACCAGGTTTAGGTTAATCTATATATGGTATAACTATAGTACATACCTTGATGATGATGTTGATCATAAGGTAAGTAAAAAGTTGAGGAGCAACATAATACATTTCATTCAAGTACATAATGGATGGATTTGCTTGGTTGCTGGTCTGGTGCCTGGTTTTCTCCTTCCGAAAAATGGAAATGAGACTCTTCATGAATCATATACTTTTGCTATTTCTAGAAATGAAATGAGATGAGCGGCACGTCCACATCATCAAATCCTTCGCTCACACAAACTATTGCATAATGTCAGAGAAGCCTTTATCTGTCTGTAAGCCAAACTACTTATTTTGTTTCTTTCCTACTGTTACATACATATATAACTTTCTCTTTGTGTCTCTTTCGTATTAAAATAGCGTACGTACACGTTGCATGTATTTTTGTACTATTTCTCAAGTATCTGCCTACACAGGACTTTCATCCCCCACTCACATTATCCAAACAATTCTCAAAGTTTAAGTACAACGAGATGATTTTGTAAACTACAACTCATGTAAAAAAGTATAAATATAAAAGTATGGAAAGGATGAAAATGAATGTTTTTCTACCGAGAAAGGAGAATGTAAAGAAGCAAAACAGAACTATACCACTTTCCCCTATAATTCCATATGTTAAGGTTGGTAATAATAAAAAGACTTTTCTACCTCGCGGAGCATGCATATACGACAACAGATATTCACATCATCACCATCTTCATCATCATAGTATTCTTCTTTCGCTTTTCTGCTCTTTCCTTCTCGTGGTATTGAAGAGAAGAGAAAACTGGGAGAGTAACAGGAAATTCACTGAGTCTACTTGCTTTCGGCTTTACTGAGAGTTTTGAAGACGTATTTTTCTGGCTCTGACCTCAAGTTTCTTTCATAACGAGGGATGATGATCATCATCATCATACACTTTCCAGATATGCATGGTTTATATGTATAACCACAGTTATGTAGTTTTCCCCTACACGTACATATATAATGGTATATAGTTTTGGAGCAGTGTAAAGATTGGGTATATAAAATGTGTTGTAAGTTGTAATAGTAGCAATAACACATTTTGTAGAGAGAAAAGCCGTTGCAGTTACTCCGTGATCCAGTTTTTTTATGAGATCCTGGTGAGAAGAGTGGAAAAGTAGAATGGTGACTCATTCCTTTTATGACTAGACATTTTTGTTGACTTTTATATCGTGTTTTTATATTTGGCAAGACAATTCCCTCCTGAACCTTCCGTAAAATCATTATCTTTACTCCTCCTCCTTTTGAGCATCAATATAACACCGAGTTGTGAATGTACAGTATGTTGTATATGAACTTGCTGTTATTCTTGTATTACAATTTGAGCTGAAACTGCTGCTGTTAATGATATTTTGTTCTTTTCTTTTCAAGTCTTGTGTCTTTGCCTTGTGTTGTGTTGTTAATGTCATGTTACTTAAGAAGGAGAAAATGAGATGCACGTAGTCAACTTATTTTACTTTTGTTTTTGACTGGAAAAGGGCCCGCTGGACTGGAACGTACAGTGAAAACATGAGAAGCTTTAAGAGAGGATTATGGCATAAGCCATTTAGTAATGTGAAGATAGCAGTTCTCCATCATTGTTTATGTTTGTGTTCTGTATTATGATGATGATGTTTTTTTTGTACCCAGCAAAATATAATATATGCATGATGAAAAGTCCTTGTCTAACCTTACTAAACTTTTGCATGCTTGCATATCATATTATGCTTCCTTCCGCTGTCAAAATAATTGTGTAAATGAGCCTAACATTTTGTAGCAGATTCAAGTGTCTGTATGACATGACCCAAGGGCATTTTAAGACTTGTTATGAATGACGCTCAAACATGAAATAAGAGGAGTAAGTAGAAGTAGTGCTTGCTCACAAGTAGCACTTTCCCCGTTTTTTTGCATGTACAGACGAAAGACTGTTGGGGTGGGTAGCTCTTGACTCTCTTGATCATGATAGGTATACTTATGATTATGATGGCGAAGATGAGAAATGCTTTCTCTCAAGTTGAAACGATCTCTTGAGAATTCGTTTTTAGCCAAGCTCAACAAACAGGAGTCAGAATTAGTTTGTAGTTATGTCCTTTTTAATATAACATATATTCTGTATCGTACTCATCCAATTTTTCTAGTGATAAGTCAACATACTTTTTTGAAAATTGAAAATGCTCGAGTAGTACTACTGCAGAGATGACACTCGTTGAATTGAAGGGCACAGGTAAAAAAGAAGAAGAACATATATTCAATATTTGATTTGATGAGAATAAAGATTAGCAACAGCAGAGCAGCAGTAAACTTTCAACTAAAAAGCCAAGGTCAGACAGACGAGGTAAAGGTAACATTGAAAATGGGGGGCAAATTTACGTAAAATCATATCCTCCAAATATTATTTTTTCTGGTGCATTTCGGTGAACTTTTAGTGAAGCTTGGTAGACTGCAAATCATTAGAGATATTATACGCTTGTGTAGATTTATATACTGTTTGTATAGCATTATCTCTGTTAAATGTAGACTTACTGGTTTACTTGTTGTGTTGAGATGTAGTTGCACGTAATAATTTTAAAAGCTTTTAAGGATGCTACACTCCTCAAGGATTTTTAGTAGTTGACGGGAATAGAGATTTATGAAGCTACAAAATAATATATATGCATTCTCATGTGAAGTGGAATTTGAGAGTGGGACAAGGGAAGGAGAGAAAGTAGAGCTATAGCGGAGAAAAAGCAGGCCTTTTGTAATATCCGGTGCTGTAATCAGTGGGATGGCTCAACGGTTTTATCTTGCTGATTCCATGTAATATATGGAGTATTCTTAGAACATGGAAGTGAAAGGCTTGTACTTTTGTACATATGTTGTACAAAGAAAAGTTGCAATTTGTTACAAAAGAATGTATACATGTCACTTTGTTTCTTTCTCTATTGTCAACACTGCCACTGCGTACTAAAGCAAATATGTAATGCAGACAGAAAAATGAAAGATGTATAGCTTTTAGATGCTTCGTGCAGCCACAATTATGTTAACTGTCTGAAAAAAAACTGGAGGATTGCGGACTTTGGGACTTTGTTCTGAGTACAAGAAAGAGCTAGACAAGTTTGCATAACGCCACGCTCGCTGGCATTTTAGATGTTGTGGAAAGGTCAAAATGTCTGTTGACATTGGGATTGTGAAAGCAAGCATGTGTGTGGGATTGAATTTAGTACATAACAGGTTTTATAAGTCCAAATGATTTCAAATCAAATGAGATGCATGATTTCGTTTAATTTATTTCTTTAGTCAGTCAGCAAATTGTTGGAATGAGCAAGGGCCCTTATGCTTAGAGGGGATACGCGGAAAGAAAAAAGTATTACCAAAAATGTATTATGCCTTATGCCATACCAAATTGTGTTTAAAATATTTCAATTTCAATACTGCATAAAGGCAAACTATATTTCTCATTTTTGCAATGTTAAAAATAAAAAATGCTGATGAACAACTCTTGCATAACATTGGGTACCCTATCTTTACGCTATTACAAAATCCACAAAACGGTCGTGCGGCTATAGGGGAAACATGAGAATTTTATCTTCAAAACGTCAATATAATACAACCAACACTGTAAATTAAATTATTCCAGTGCTTATGTGGTACTGCATAATCATTAAACTGTCCATAATCTGCATTGCTCTAGCTATCATCTATTTAATGTTCTCCTCGTTTAGTTTTAATTTGACAAGATATTTTTCGGAATGTCTGGTTTTGTCAGATAAAATAGTATTTTGATACAAGAGTTGATCAAACAATTTAAATATTTGAATTTTTTAACGGTGAAAATAATGCAATAGGTATTAATTATAATGAATACGTGTTAATGACTCTACATGAATTTTAATTCTGATGATGAGCAAAGGTAAATTACTAGTTAGCAAAATCATATTTTGTTTATCTGCTTCACATGTCACATTTCAACAAATTGTGTTCCATTATGCTTCGCAGTTACATATTATGTTGTAATACTTCGATATTTTGTTTTGCCACTTAAATAAAAACACAACAAGTCAGAAAAATACTTATTTTGACAGTAAAAACCGAAATTTTATTATCATAAAAGGATCATAAAATGTTTAACTCTCCTTCATTTCACGAAGACGCCTGACTGCTGATCTTACAGAGGCTGCTGCGGTTGTGGAGTATACCCAGGCACCACCTGCAAAATTAAGGAAAATTCATTAGTTACAAAAGAATGACCATGTTCACTGCTTGACGGTTAGCACAAAATAATTGCTCTATGCACATAATTTGAATTTTCTTACCAGCTACAGTTCTTCTGCATCGCTTGCAGCTCCAGATACCCACGCAGCTTCGCTTCATGGCATCCTAAAGAAACACAAGAAAAATAAGAATTAGTCTTCAATAACAGATCAATCACAATCACTGATAAGAGTGCTATAAATAAAAATATTACGTACCTTTCCGCAAAACGTGCAAGTGTACTTGGCGTGCTGGGTAATTTCCATCTTCTTAACCATCTTACGGAGAGAGGCACCATATCTGGTACCGTACTTTCCGGTGATTCCTACCTTCTTTGTACGCTTTGCCTAAAAAATCATAATTAGTAAACAACCACAATTAATATCATTGCACATCAATTTCATGCTTGTCATCTTCACTCTGACACTGTAAAACTACAAGAATACATTTCCTAATTTAAGAGCATGTCAACACTTTAAATGCTTTAAAATTCCTTTTTTCTCCTACAGCTGCTTTTCTATAAAAACTTTTTAAATGTTTAACAACACATACATCGCCCTCACTAACATCTTTCGACATTAACTAAATTCACTTTAAAATACAAAAATTAATATCAAACTACTTACCATTTTAACAGATTTTTAATTAAATCTTTTGGAAAATTCACTCAGGCCAGATGATGGTACTTCCAAACCAAGAGAATTGGACTTGAGCAAAGCAGCTAAACTGAAGGAAACACAGAGTGCCGTGCATCACCTCAAATTTACCACATCACACGGTTCACATTGCCAAACTCTATGGCTGTTTTCAAGGGTGTTCTGCAAAGCCCTCAGTTCTAATGGCTAGCAAGCATGGTTTGGATTGGATGCCAAGCCAATGATGCCATGCATGTGAAGCTGTTCATTCATGTTATCCCAGCCCAGCAATCTGCAATGTCGTCACCTCTCCTCTCTGTATTACATTTTGCATTGCATACTGCATTTAAAGGCTTTGCTCGTCCAATAGGAGCGCATAGCTCATCTCATTATCTCGGACTTGATATTGATGATGATGATGATGCGATGATGAGTTGATCTTGATGCGGCTTTCAGTTTTCAGTCTAGCCTAGCCACTTTACTTTGACTTCACACGGAAAACTTTGGAGTCTCCAGTTGATCAGTACAGCTTTAGCCGGCACACCATCGTGACAAGTTAGTAGATCCACTCTGAGTCCGACCAAGCAGTTTGTTTGTTTGTAAGCACCAACCATCACCTGTGGACTGAATTAAATTGACCGATTGTACTTTAGCTACAAAGCAAGTAAAGTAAAAATGGTAAGGCTTTTGCGGGAATATAACTTCTCATCTATTTATATTTTAGTAAACTTCAATTTGAGAATTTATTTTATTGAGATTACAAGTCCATATTTTTTATGCCCTTGGCCCTTAAGTTTCGTAAGGGCTTGGAAGTCCTATTTGCATAAAAGTCACGTGCGTGGATGTGTAAATAATTTCATATTAATGATGATTTTGACTTGATTGTTTTTATCCAGGATTTCGATACCGCTGCTGAGCATGTTAAGAACTTGGTGAAGAAGCCCAGTGACGATGA
>JAQFZG010005286.1:0-10575 GCA_034695465.1 Entomobrya nicoleti
GCATTCGCTACGCTACAATGCAATACTATACGGACGGACAGACACGCAAACATTCTATTTTATTTAAAGGGTTGATGTGACCATATCAGTTTCGGCGTGACCATTTTGTAAATGTAGATACATGTATCTCAAGAAAACTTGAAAAGTAGGATGTACAACAAATTTGACATTGCATGCATCACGTCACGATATGATATGATACGAGATTAGGTACATGAATACCATGCGACTCGTAGTAAACGATCTCATAAATTTGATTTCACCACTGTGATATAGGTCGATATAAAAGACAAGTTGAGTTGAATAATACAGATAGTAAATTGCTTACTTGTACTAAGAACTCCAGCGAAAACCCAACATTGACCGTACTTTACTGGCTTCATATTTTGAAAGTACTGTTCTATAATTGGAACACTACCAGTCCACGCACTAGGAGCAGTTCCCTCGGAATACTCCCCGTCCCATCTTCCAACCAGTATTCCGTCGTCATCATTAGAGTTCACCTGTGGGCACAAAGTATTGTTAACAATGTATTCATATTTTGGGGGAACGTGATAGGCATTGATAACATCACAAAAAACTTGTGTGCGTACAACAAATTTATAATAATAATACTACAAATACCATTTTGGCGAGGGCTCGAGAAACCAGAATTGGATTGCCACGTGAAGGAAATGCAAGACCTGATTTTTCCAATAGTATCATCACCAATGGAAGAACTGAGTCATCAAATTGGCCAAACACCCAATGTCGACCTTTTGTACTTGTGTGAGGACCGACCCAGATTTTGCCCATGTCCTCGAGCACCCATTCATTTAATAATTCACTTTCTTTCATGAATGTTACATCGTCTACAAAAAAAGAGTTGTGATAAATTATGCACAGACATACATACTGATGCGGGAGACATTTTTCAAAAATGATATGACAGAACTTTACCATAAATACCAATGCATATAAAATTTATAAGCTCGGTTGTAATAAATAAATAATTAATTCTTAGCTCGATTCTCTGGGTAAAAAAAAGTTGGAAGTATAGATTGTGAAAAGTATGTCAAAGATAATTCAAAATATTCGTGAAGAAAGGGTAAGTTTTTTGAATTGTATTCATCGACAATTTTATTTTTTAGTTAGAGACTGAAACTGAAGTTCTAAGTTTGCAAAGTTCAAGTTTTGAAAGTGAAACTTACTTGAGCTCCATGGGTTGAAAAGCAGATACATATCATCTGGGCCAATGAATTTCTCTTTAAGGCCATTGGTTCCTTCATCCTGAAGTGTTGTTTCCACTCTAAGTTTCCATATGCCCACACACGAATCCGCACCAGTATGAACCTTGCAACAACAAAGTGTGTTCAATAGAATTAGATTTTAGAAAATTCTGTACAAGTAGAACAGTAAATATTTTCATCTAATTATTAATGACCTTCCTCGCTTTTACCATCCGCATAACTTTGTAATATTTGTAATGTTACCTAATATTTCACAAACAAAAAGTATGTTTCATTTAATTATGTTTATTGGCAAAAGTGCAGTAATAAAATTTGTCAGTTAGATAAAAGCAAAGAGTTTGTGAGTCTGAGTACACTGACAGTATGCATAATATGCAAGTAAAACAAAATGAAAGTGTGCAGCTTTACCTCTAGAGTCATGGCATTCTCATCATATCCTTTTATCCTCGCCGACCAACGAGACTCATCAGAGTTGAGAACTTTTTCAGCTTTCAATATTTGCTCTGTCCCATTAATCGGAGATGGATGAGGACCAAAGCTGAAAATCAATTTGAGTTGATCCGTGTCTGGATCGAATTTCCGAGTTTGGTTTGTTGCATACATTAAAGCAATGTAAAAGTTTTGTCCTCTCCGAAAAATCGGTGTTCCTCTCTCAACCAATTGAAACTTTGACGTTCGATGTTTTTTTCCATTTTCAGTTGGATAGAAGGTCATGCTTCCAATTTTTAAGGGAAGTGATGTTGTTGGTCGTGTCCTAATTCCGTTTGTTCCGTCGTCCTCAATACCATCGGGAGCTCGCCGTGAAGTACCAGCATCTGATTCCTCGTCACCGTCACCACCTTCTATACCAAAATTGTTATATGCACATACAATCATGTGAAAATTCTTTGACAAAACAGATTGAAGCACACACGGCGAGCAATTTCTTTTTGAAGAAAAAAAAGAAAGCGAATAGAAAGAAGGAGCTGTCATTCTTCTGCTGTCGTTGTTGTAAGTTAGGTAAGCGTACAGAGCATTGTGTGGAAAAGAGCGATCAGGGTAAAACAGCGATTCTAAATATGATACAATAAAATTTGATAAATACACATATATAAAAATTTAAAACACATAACACAAAAAGTTATCTCTTCGCGTAAAAATTCGATGACGAAATAGTAAAACACTGAATTTCAAGTTGTGCAGTTAAATTGCTTACTCACAGTGAGTTGTTTATTAAATCAGGTTAACAAAACTTACTGTGTTGTAATTTGTAAGATTTCAACCAAGTTTTACCGACAAGTTATGCTGATGCATTTGCGTTCCTATATTGTTGGATGAGTTATTTGGTCGATATTTGGTAAATGTAGCATATTATTGCTATTCATGCAAAAATAAAGACGTAAGGCTCTGCAGCCGAAGTAAGACAAATCAGTGATCGATGAATGACACTATAGCATTTTTCGGTTTGTATTTTTGCCCTTTTTGCCTTTTTTAAAGCTTAACGTAAAGGATTAAAAACGATCGATGGAGTGAACGATCGCTACAGTGAACGTGGCCGTACAGAGCACTATGGAATATGGGAACTCATCATGATGATGGTGGCTTCTGACATAGTTTTCTCGGTTATTCAACATTCAACAAGGAACATGAATTCAGACTTTCAATAAATTTAATCATACCATTTGATTTTTCTCTTATTGCTGCTACAGTTTCTACTCTTTTTTGTTAGACATTGATAAGCCTATTTGACTTCACTTCAATTTTTCAACCTTTTTCTTTCCCTTTTTCCTAGATTTTTTTTGTCAGTCATTCTGTGTTTTTCTCTTAAATCTCTAGATCCTCATGTGCTTTTGCTTTGTGCTTCACATTCTAAGACAATCATTCATTGATTGCCTTTACGTTTGTATGTGTGGATTCCACTTATACTACTGACTTTGGCGAAGAAAGAGAATAGCTCTTAAAATTAATGGAGGTGATATGTTTTCCCTTAAAGTACTATCACATCATCCTTCCTTTCAGAAATACACAGAGAATATCTTAGCTGCATAAAGCTTGCAAGGCCAAGTATAAACTCTGTAAAATGACAAACCAGATTACTATCGTATGCATAACATTATCTTACAAAGAAAATATATCAGAACCCAATCAAAAATGTTTTGAATCAGACAGAACATCTTTTAAAACAAGATGTTTGAGCATATGCTCTATTTTGCAGTTGCAAAGATGCGATACTTTGGTTCTCATTCAAATTTAACTATTTTTCAATACATTTGCAATAAAAACATATGATATTACCCATATGAATGTACTGGCATTTGTATGGGCAACACTGTCTAAATTTACAAAAGATAGTAGGGAAAATGCCGCAAGATAGTGAGCAAAATAAATGCAAAGTAGCATCAAGCGATTTTGACGTTTAGTTTTTGATGTTATGGTACATGCGATACCCATGTATTGGTACTCTGTTTTCTATATTTTTATGTGAAATGTTATGTAACTTATGCATGATAAAATCTGTAGCCTTTTGGAGTAAAAGAGAGCGATTCTTAAAAGCTTTCTCGTCTTATATGTCGTATTTTTATACAACATGGTAATGCTACTAGTTCAATTGAACCTTCGTTTTTTACTACAAAGCGTTATATTATTATTATATATCCGAATTTTTACTCCAATCTCTGGGGAATACGCTGAGAGAGTTTTTATCCTGGTGAACGCGGTTAGAAAACAAATTGGAAAGTTTTTTTTCTCTCTCATTGTAATGCGAATAAAGAAAAAGATTATTTGATTTATCTTCAGATTCTTTGGGACTACTACCATCAAACCTGAACTGCGAAAGACCAACACGGAAAGAAAAAAAGAGTATTTGTGCCAGTCTCTCTCATTCAGTTAGTGAATGAGTAGATGATTTCATTTTATATTCAGCACGCTACATCCCCTTAATCATATTCCGCTGTGTCTTCTCTGTTGTTTCAATCTTGACTTGATGATGATTTCTGGGCACGTTGTGAAATTATTACGAGAACGGTAATTATATAAGCTGATGTTCAATGAATGATTGACGATTTGTGATTACGATTTCCAGCCAGAAATATGAAAGAATTTTAACAAAAGACAATAAAATCTTGGGCCTATATACTTACTACTTGTGTATATTTATGTACTAAAAATATATTTATAAGTTATATACTCTCATTAGTGCAATAAAAATGAACATGCTTTCAGAATAATCAGCAATTAGCTGATTTTTTCTCTTCTAAAATCGTATAAAAAGCTTCAAGTTTTTTTAAAGAAAGTACAAATGAATTATTGGTACCCAACTCAGAATGCAAACTTTTTTTGTAACTCAATTACTTCCATTGTTCTTTGCAAAATGAATGAACTCATCAGAAAACTTTATACTTTGAATGCATTATGCATGCGAAAAAAAAACTAATAGACTCCTCCTCTCTCACAAGTGATGATAAGTCGTTGGAATGTTGGAACGATATCGTAGTGAAAAGGATGACACTATAAAGTCTCTTTTAAAACAAAATGTATGCATGCCAAGCCAAGTAGAACGACGTCACCTGGGTTGGATTGAAAAAGTACCTCACCAAGCACGATAAAAACGCATTGCATTGCACAAATTACGATATTATCACAAACTGGTTCAACTCTACTATAGGCTGTACAAATATGAGAATTGAAAATGTACATAATATAAAAATATTTCCTGAAAATGGAAAGCGTAGGAAAATACATTTTAGACAAGAGGCATATATAAATATGTATGTTTGTAAGCACATATAAATGTAAAAAAAGTCAATGCAGAGTTCAAATTAGGGGCATCAAAATTAAAAAATAAAAGCACGAATGTACCTGAGCTAATAATTTCTGCTTCACGGTTCCTATCTTCCAGCCGACTCTCAATGAAAGAGCCTCGCAGACGACCCACTAAATCATTGAAGTAGCCTCGGTAAAAGTTTACTACTGCCATTGTTTATTACCTTTTTTCTAATACAACAGTGATGCATGTGTCCATGTAGTATAGAACCAAGAAAAAAAATCGGAAAAAACTATAGATATCTTTTTCTATTCATAAGGCTGTAGTAAGAAAAAGTAAACGTTCGTGCGTATGTTTCAATAAAAGTATAAATTAGCTACTAAAGTACCAAAAGAAGTGAACGTCCTGACTGCAGGGAGGGAAGTATGGCGGCGAGCACTTTTTCATATACTGCCTCCACTTTCAGAATAGCAACACTGACTAACAAAAACTAAAAACTTTGAAGGCTTTCACTAAGACCAAGAAGTCGTAAATCAATCAGAGATGCAAATTCTTCTAACTCTGTTTGCAAAATGATTAAACTTGGTTGGTGGTGGGGAGTAATAGTGGTAGTGAAAGCGTAAGAAAAAGAGGGCGACAGAGAGAATAACGGGAGTAAGATGTAGAAGGCCTTTGAGGAATGCCAGCGCAGTGTTCAACTGGATTAATAGAAATGGAGACAATTCAACATAGTACAGTTAGTTCAAGTAGTACATAGTTTAGGTTGATTTATTGCCTATTTTGGCTGGAACGTCATCTTGACACTAGTGTCTGTAAGTGGAAAAAGAGAACGATGAAAGAAGAGAAAAAAAAAGTTTGGATACTTTCTGTGGTTCAGCAAAAATATACTAAAATTAATAAGTCTATTGAATGAGCCATATGAACTTACATGGGTATGTACGCTATTAAAAGTTAAACATGAATATGTACATAAAGAATGTATGTATGTTCAATTATACTAATTTTGAATCCCAGCCGTCATCATTATGTATTAGTTCAGAAATACGAACGGTATTGGTTTTTTAAACTTTGATTTTCTTATGAAAGTAAATTAGTCACATTTCATTTTGGTTTTTCATCTCCTGACTGCTGCTTTGCAATTCGAGGAACCTTAATCTATTAGAACAGAACCGGATGGATGCATGAATGTCTCACGGTATCTTGTTCGTTTTTTAATATTGTCGTGACCAATTTTTAGGCATATTACACCAACGTTTTAAAAGTAGAGCACCACTTTTGTTGAATTAATACAAGGCTTTAAAAGGCTGAAATGTAAATATAGGAGTGCGCTGTTCAGATAATTGGTTGCGTAATGTTCCGATTTATCAAAAATTTATTGGTGGTTTCCTGTCCGCTCGGTGAATTTTTTAATAATTAGACCACATTATCTACCATATATGGTAGTAGTCTAATACTTTTTAATGAGCCTTGAATTGTTTTATGAATTAAAGAAGACATACGAGTTAATTGGTTATGAGTGAATACGTGTATTCATAAAGGTTTTACTGAAACATAAAATTGTACATTTTACTCATGAAAAGTTTATTTTCGGCTGGCTATTTCCGCTGCAAGTAAAGCATCAACTGCACTTTGTTGGCGAGAAGCATCCGGGAAATCTATTGGACCTGACCATAACAGTCCGTACTGGTCAAGTGGAGTGCGATTTTTTGCGTAAATTGATTCAGCTTGCTTGAGAATGTATGGAGTATATGGTCTCTCTTGAATAACACGGTCTAGTTCACCCAAGTTTCTGATAAAAATTCCTTTGAAGCATGGGGCATTTGGTCCGCAGTCGGGTTCACTTTCAAAATAGCAGGGCTCCCATAGAATTCCGTACTCATCATTGAGAACTGAGCTTCGAATAACAGCATCAGCAATTTTTCTCGCTTCCGTGATATATGTCAAGTTGCCTGTTGCTTGATAAAGTTCCGCAAGAGCTCCAAGAACAATACCTTGGTTGTACGTCCATGTATCTGCTCCATTATTTCTGCACTCATGAAGGCCATCATTAATTAGGTTTTCTGAATTGATCATGCCACTGGTATACCTGAACCAATTCCAAAGGTTCACAGACTGGGTCAGATATTTGGTATCACCGGGAATACGGTTGTGAAGTTGGACGGCAATCTTGATGTATTGCTCATTAGTAACAGCATTTTTATATTGGCGACGATCAGACCACCTATGTATATATCAAGCAAATATTTTTATTAAACTTATTAATGAAACACTCAAATGACCCATTCATATGTAGCAATCAGTGAGTGTGCTTTTAAAAAAATCGCAATAAATAATGGACTCATTCTCACCACATGCCTGCAAAAACACAAAACAAACAAAGCATTAATTAATGTTTTTGTCACCTTTGGTCATGATATAATCAAAGTGCCATTTACTGTCTGTCAAAACTGCCAAACAATGTCATAACACCTCTACATGTATATTTGATTTTTCATTATGTAGGAAAATCATTACATGTACTAGGTGTAATTACGTATGTCAACCAGTTTTTGACAGCTCGTGGCATATCTTTATGCTGAGTATTTTGTTTTTTTACACGTACCTCCGCCACACACGTCATCATGAAACTGATAACAGTAGTCCGCAATGGTCGCAGCCATTGTCAAGTACTTTTGATCACCAGTAAGGTCAAAAGCTTTGACCCATGCTAATCCCCACCAAAGGGAATCATCTATGGAGTCGCTGGTAAAGTTGTAGCCTCCAAATTCGTTGAGATCCTTGTTCAGTTCAAATGTGTTGTTGATAGCAAATTCGTAGAGCCGGGAACGTGTGAGAAGTTGGTAGTCAATAAGGACAGTCATGTCATTAGCTCCGTTCCACCATCCCACGGTTTTCCAAAGTCCTCTCCAAGCTTCGTAATACATCATCATTGCAGTCACAGCAGCATCCAACTTATTACCTGCGTTTACTGTCGACCTTGCCCATTCTGTACAGTTTTCATTAGTCTGACCCTTCAAAATTACACATACCCTAAGAGCTCCGATTCTCAGTGTAGAGGGATCATCAATGTTGAACATGGGAGTCATTGCGATAGTGGAATTTGCTGGAATTTGTACGTCCCCAGTACGCGTTTCATTACTGTAGGTAAGTCCACCGTTGAAAGTTCTGTCAACCCAGACCTCATCTCCTGGTTCCCCGCCGATAATCATTCCATAAGCCATGTTGTCTTGATCAGACACGCGAAGGACAACGCGACGATTTAAAGGGTAAAGTACTACCGCTTCCCTTAGTGGGCCAGAAGCCAAGGCCGGGTCTCGTTCGTCGCAGTGAATATTACAGATGTTTTCACTACTCGCCATAGAGGAGATGGCGAGGAACGTGAGAAACACTGTTTCGACTGAAATATTAATCATGTTGGCCGTTCACAAAAAAGGGAAAAGACGATACGGCTGCAGTGCAGTGTTGCAATGTGGTTATATCAAAAATTTATATATATTACACCAGCAGCTCACTGGCGGAACACTGATGTTGATGATGATAAGGTAGCAAATGAACTGTCAAATACATTTGGATTACAGTATTTATATCAATTTTTGCCAGTGATCAAGCAGTTAGCCTTAAAATGTGAAATAAATAAATAGTTAAAGAGGCTCGCACAAATAAGTTTATCTTTATGCATTATGTAATGTACTAAAGTGAAGTATGCAAATCGTGGAAAAGTCTGGTAAAGGCATAATTCAGAGATCAAGTACTAAAGTAAACACCCTACAAAGTGTATATTGTTTGGAGTGCGTGCGATGCAATGCAATTTACCCGTCCTCTATGTCATATATGCAGATTTGATGATAGAAAAAATATATTAACTGACGATAAGAGATGTATCCATATAAAAGAATTTCAATCATATTTTTGACAAAATTGACACGATTGATTAGAGCAAAACTTCATCAACTATATATTTACTTCAAAATGCATGTATACATTGGTATAATTTAAATACAAAATAATACATGCATTGAGCAAAAAATGTACTAATTAGTGTGTATAGTGAAAAAGCTTATGAAGCAATCACATAAATATTGTACATTTATACACTGTTTAGAAAAAAGAAAATTGTTTCAGTAATAGAGATTATTTGGTCATATCAAAGAATCGTGCACTCATTTCCCATCAAAGATGGATTTTATGTCAAGGGAAATAGCAAAAAAGAGACTACTTTAATTTCACTGGTAAAAACTTCAAGTTCCCCTCTTCTATAAAATTCTCATTGCGAACACATTGTTTGGCTACTCCCACACTACTACTAATAATAAGGTTCTCAGGTGTGCTCACAATTTTCTCATTACAGAGAACGAGATCAGGAAAAGTTGGCAGAGGGCTTCTTTCGTATTTTTTATACTTTTCTTTTTCCGTTTTCATTTTTCCCAGTGAACATGGCAGTAAGACTGGTCGTACAGAGAATAAGGTAAAAGTCAGCTTCAGATCATTTATTTCCATTAAAGTAAACCAGATATGGAATGTGCCTTATACTACAAGCCTTCGTTTCACAAATCCTTTCTTTCATTGTATAGTTGTAATAATAAATGCAGTAACGGGCATGTCGCTTCCATTACAAACCTCTTTTCTAGATTGTTCCTACTTTTTACGTACTTTGTTTTGATACCCACGCCATTTTTATCATTATCTTTACCCCGGTAGGTAGCAATAGCAGATTTTGTTATTGCTACTATAATGCATAGAATTTTTGTGTACGCCTGAATGTAGTGGTGTAAATGTCTTTTCTGAATGCAAAGTATCCATGCATTTTATAAGATAACAAATTGCATAATATTATCCGTGTTGTTTTGCGAGATCCATGAAATATTGTAATGGCAATGGCAAATATGCTTTCGTGCAGATTGCGTGGGATGGTATTTGTTACATGCGAGATGATATTTTTTTACCCTTTTCTTTTTCATGAACTTGGTCTTTTGGTGCTATATCCATACAGCAGATTCTCCATACGAAGAACAAGGCTGCAACAATTGAAGGCTTTTTACAAGTACGAGTACATAATTTTAAGATCATTCAAGGAAAAAAGGGAATATACATAGAATTTTCATTATATTACAATTTTACTAAACACTAAAGAACCGTTGGAAGTTATTTTCCTGGTTTATTCAATCGAATTTCCATCCCAGTTAACTGTAAGTAGGTTAACTTCCAGTGTAACCAGACAGGTTGTATAACTTCTATAATTATACATAATGCATAATATTGAATTTCTTACCACGAGGATAGAATCTTTTATTTTGGTGATTACTATTACATATTAATTTTCTTCAAAAAGAAACATGGGATTAGTTGAGAATCATTTTTCAATTTATCGTACTTATAAGGTTCAGATATTTCACATCTTCAAATATACAGAACGCAAAGTGGGTAAATATCAATTCGACTCGAACTCGCTTGCAGCTAAAATTCTGCACTAGTAGTGCTGGTACATGTAAACTGTTGACTATAGGAAAGCTGTAAAAATCACAGTAAATAAAGCATACACGAAAACGATGGAAACATTTTTAGAAGTTTATTTGCTAATTACCAAAAGCAATATTTAACAAAGCC
>JAQFZG010005287.1:0-10570 GCA_034695465.1 Entomobrya nicoleti
CTATTCATTTATGCATGTTTTGGAACTTTTAAAAATCTACTCCGACCAACCCAGGTGGATGTATATGAACTTACTGAGATAGAGTTGATGATGATAATATATATTCACGCCACAGAGTACTATACTATAGTACTCTGTGTATTCACGCTATCTATATATGGCAGTAAAAATAACTTGCTTAAGATTTCATCATATTTTATTTTATTTTTGAATGTTTACAATTTAATAAATTGGATATTCAGCAGTTATACAAGAATCAATAGAATCGCGTTGTCATAAATGATCGCTCATTGCTCCGAAAAATAATATACATTTGGTTCAGTTATATTTTACTTTTTACTTTTTCAATTTTTGCAACCACTCTTGCTGGAAACCAAAATAACAGTTGTTTTGCTTTTTGTTCTCCATCCCCTACATCCGTTATAAAAATAGATTTGCTGGAAAATGAATACAAGTCCAAACGCAACAATAAGTGCAAACTGAGCAAAGCACGCATTTCCAAAAGGTGATCCAATTCCAAGTGACACTGGTACTCCCAAAACCTTTTTAGCTTCTGACCACTTCAAATGTCCCTCCAAAACCTTCGTATGATGTATCAAACTGACCATTTGATTTCTAAATCCATTCTCCCCCAAGTTCCTTAATTTTTCATATACATGTTGTGAATGAATTCCATACGTTGTAAAACTACCTTTGTGAGTAAAGTACACGTACTCAGGTAGCTGTAATGTTCCACATACGTAGTTATCCTCTACAACAACCTTATCAAAAAGTTCAAGAACTTGAGCCAGTGATGTGAAAAGGCCCAAATTTGCTTCACCGCTAAGCATTAATATCTTCTTGGTGACCATCGCATCAAGTCTACTTGAAATATTTTTCGGAAATTTATATTCCACATCGGGGTAAAGTACTTCAGTAGCGTCCTGGAATCCCGTAAGCCTACGAATGCCTTCTAGCTGATGATCCGCGGCAGCATTCATAATATACTTAAAATTTCTATGTTCGGCTACGTAAATCTTGTACGAATTTTTAATGAAGTCCGCTACTGTATCGCTAATATCAACAAAGAGAAAGTCTGTCGAAACGCCAGCAGAATAAGTTGAGCAAAGAAATAAAATTCCCATTGAATACCCCACCATAAAGCTTTTCGGGTGCGTATACCAGACTTCCATTCCAAAAAACGGCCATATCAAGTCCAATGCCAGGGTAAAACTCTTGTAAATCAGCAAGGCAAACACGATCAATACAATAAAAAACCATAACCACACATCCCAATCAAACACAGTGAAGTAAATGTTCCAAGCTTTTCGTAATGCGTTTTGTACGTAGTTGCAGTAAAGTAGCTTGTAAGATTTTTGATGCGTTGAGCCCACTTTTGGACGATATACAGCGAATGTATTTTGTTCTCTCCTTTGAATGACAGGAGCTGCCCGAAGGACCAGACGCCAGCTTTGATTATCCACCTTTTCCGAAAATCCATGAAAACCAAAAGTAAGGTTGAGAGCTCTGGAAACTAGTCGTACTGCTATTAGATCTCCATTGACACATTCTCCCAAATTCCTGTAAAACTCATGTCTGCCTAATGACAATGAGCAGGATTCGTATTTCCACATGGTAGTCAAAGTTTCCAATCCAGCCGAACTGAAGAAAATTCCTTTGTGTCCATGTCCATTTTTATTCCAGGTTTTGGAAAGAGCAATTATTGAAGTCACTGTGGCAGAATCAGTTCTCGTTCCGGCTTGAATGGCTTGAATTTTGCCCATTTCCAGAGGACAGCTGTAGCAGTATACTCCAACAATATGTAGCCATGACTTCCTGTGAGACTCATATGGAATGACAAATGCCAGACTGGCATGGAATCCTTGGGCAGTGGATATGTTTTCTGCGTTTGATAACCCATTTTGAAATCCCGTAGCTATTTCATTTTCCAAACCTGGTAATTCAATTAAAAACAATGCACATTCTGATGTTCCGTATCCTGAATTTTGAATTGCTGTTAGGGTACCATTAAATGTATCAGTTAAAAGTATAAAAATAACACAGGTTTGGACATGACGAAAATTAAAACGATAGTAGCCATCGTTTAGGGATGGAACGAAGTCATCGTTGTCAACAGTGTCCTTATCAAACCCAAAGTTTAAGTTGGATGCTAGGAAAACTGTCCATGTGTTTTGGTTCAGAGATGAGGATGTGGGGAAAAGGTCGTTTTCATTGATTCCGTTTTCAGTTACCAGATTTATTAGACAGCCTGCCTCATTGTCAAATATGACAGGAATCAAGGCAAACGAGCTGGATATAATAATTGTTAAAATTACAATGGGAAAGGAAATGTTAATGAATTGTGTCTGGGTCATTTTATTGTTTTTTTATCATAATGTGCTTAAACAGGTAAGGTGAAAGTTCCAATTATAAAACAAAATTTAAATTTCCAGTCGACTAATTTTTATGACTACAGTTTTGCCCACCTCGTCTTAAACTGTGTTTAAAAATATTGTTCCGGGAAGAACTGTGTGACAATGCCAATTTGTCAAGGTTATAGTCTTCAGTTCAAAAAGAATATGTTATGCAACGAGCAATTATGAAAGTGCTCGAAGTATAGGTAGTCAAGGATTTAATATTAGCTAACTGAACTCTTTTTACGGCGTTTTTCATTGCCTACAGCAGTCCCATGGTAATTCAATTTCATTGGTGCTCCATGTCACGAGTCTCGAGGAATAATGAATATAATTAAAATTCTGCACTTATTGAAATTATTTGAGATTTATATAAATTAAGACTGCTTGCAGCAAACAATATAATATGTATGACTTATGTGACAGCTAACTTAATAAAAAATCGAAGGACTATTCACTCGTTTACACCATTTCTAGTTCCTAGTTCTACACACTAGCTTAGCCTCTGACAGATACGATTCTTTGACAGGATGAATTACTGCATATATATTTTTTCTTGAATAAAACCGTTTGATTCACTGCTAAATTGCAAGACTTTTTATCAATTAATTACTCTTTTATGATGATTTCATTGTAGAGCAGACTTATAATGATATACATACACATATGCACGAATGATCAAGTATATGTAACTACGTGATTATGATTATTCATTTATCTCTTCGTTGCAACAAAACTAGTGTTTTAAATACAATTCTACAGTTTCACCTCTTTCTTTTAAAGAGTGTATCACTTGCGTACTTTAGATTTAGATGCGTTTCCACCATTCTTTTTTTGCGCTTTTTGACACAAGGAATAAGGATGACATGACGATGACACTGAATATACAATATACACATATTATGTGTATTATATGTATGTACTTAAGTATGTAAAAATATCAGGTACACAAAAATGCTTACGATATGTGTAATCACCAGGGTACTCACGATATAACAAGATAATCCATTAGTTAGTTAGACTTTCAAGATTTTCTAGTTAATTAGTAAACCTAAACCTAAATGACAATTATGTCATATATGTTTTAATTGTACTAAATACTACTATTTTATTGTATGTGTAAGCATTTTTTTAAAATAATTAAACTTCGTTTCATAATACATATTTCTCGGGACTATTTTTTGCCTTTACATAATGTCCTTAATTTAATATAATAATTTAAACAAGTACATTTTATATCCTTTTCACCTTTACATACTTGTGATGCATGTTATATTTTAAAAAAGTTTGTAATTACATATTGTATAGGTTGAACAAATTAAAGAACACTCAGAAAATAAAAAATAAAATGACATAAAAAACTTATTTCAAAACAATAGTCAATTCAGAAGTACAATATGTACCAAAAAAATCCTTTGCAGCATAATAATATATTCTTTACAGAGTATACTATTTAGTGATGATATTTTTAGGACTATTAATTTTCGACTTGAAATTGTTGACTTTATTTAACAGTGCAGAGCTTTTTATGCTTGTAAACGGTATAACGGCAGCTGAAAGTAGCGTCACATTCAGAGCATTCAAACGGCCTTTCTCCAGTATGCGAGTTCATATGCATTTCCAACTGACGCCGTTCCTTCCATGTCTTTCCACAAAATAAGCATTCGTATATCGCAGATTTCAGTTTCCGAAGCTACCATTTATCCCACTTCCGCTTTCTTCTTGATGTTATCTCCAAATTTCTCCTGGCCTGTCTCTCAAATGGAATAACTGCATCTCCTTGAATTTTAACCATCTCTCCAATAATTTTATTTTTTGCGTTTGCCATCATTGTCATGTTTGCTTTATGAACAGACCGTCGATGCTTACGAAATTTCTGGTAGGTGTCACTCAATAAATGACACTTACTGCATTTGTGTTTGATTTCCAGGTGAACAGCTTGATTGTGACGATATAAGGCTTTAGCAGTAGGCCAAGTTTCGTCACAGTTTTGGCAAAAGTATGGACGCTCAAAAGTGTGTGTGGTCATGTGCTGTTCTAGCCGATAATGACCGGGTAAAATTTTGCCACAAAATATGCACATTTTGCCACGATGAGTTCTCCGACCTGAGTTACTACTAATTGTTTTGCAAGGTGAGGATACTACATCATTCTCATTTGTGGAAGGGGAAACAATTGAGCTAATTGTGGGTCTAGGTTCTGATTTACAACCTAGTTTGGGCTTAGTTGTTAGACGTTTGGAACTGGGACGCTTTGTTGGGATACTGGGCTTCTTTATGGCTTCCTTTTTTGTGTTTGGAAATCGACGCTTCTTTTCTTTAATCATGGCTCCTTTTCAAGTTTCTCAATCACAGCTTTTTCTCTACAAGCACGCTTTTTTCGCTGCAGCGTTGGGAAATGTGAGGGTACAAGTTCCAAACTAGGTAAGCTTACATTGGTTTCTAGAAATTTACGGTGTGGGTCTTCAATTCTAGGTGTATTTGATGGTTCTTCAACTTCGGTTGAATCCTTCGCTGACTGAGTGACAGGGCCTATTCTGACCACCTCTGCTTTGACTGAATATTCTCCCATTGTGGCTTCTATATTATGTAGGTCCGTCCTGTGTTGCCTGAACTCGTCATAGGTTCGGAACAAGTGAAGACACTTCGTGCACTTGAACTTGATTCCCAAGTGAGCTTCTTGACGGTGACGGTATAACAGTTGTCTGGTGGGAAAAGGAGCCTGGCAGTCTTGACAGATATGCGGATTTTGATTTGTATGTAAATTCATTTTGGTGAAAGGCAGGGAATAGGTTTTTATAAGGGCAGTTAAAAAATTCGGAACCAAATAAAACATGGACAATTTTATCAATCAGTTACCGTCTTTCTTATATGAAAGCAACAAAGTAAGCGTAAACAATTGTTTTCAAAATAATCTATGAATGAGATATTTGGAAAATTTCAAACTACAATTCTCTTTTGTTTTTAAATTTAAAGCTTTATTGTATCTATTAGTTTGTTTTCACAAAGGAAAGGAATTATAAGTTGGCATTACACATTTATCATCATAATCATTGAATACTTGTAGGAGTAGGTAAAAGGTAACATAGAATTATGTAAAGTATATAAATAATACATACAACATACGATGCGTTTCCTTAAATTGAGGAACCTTTTTGAATTAAACTATTTATCTGATTACTGACTATTTAACAGAATACAAAAAGTTTAAATACATAACGTAACGTAATGGAACAGCATGGAAGAAGTATGCATAAGTATTAGTATAATTATTATACTCTCTCATTCGTCCATGATAAAACAGTAGGTTTGGTATTTCTTCGTACATACAAAATGTTATGTACACAAATTCCGTTTGAATTTTATACCAGTACGACAATACAACTAAATATAACATTTCGAAAAGTTTAGCACATACACGCATAGGTAATAATCAACTCAACTGAGCTTGACAACTAGGTTAACTCTTATTACTATTAATAATCAATCGGTTTTAAAATCTTAACAGAATAACAAAACAGAACTTGTGAGTAAAGTACGTCGTTACATTTCTCATGGCTGAGCTACAATGCAAATGCAGAGAGTCACATATATTAACTAGGTATATTTTTTACTCATTCACCACCTTCTTCGAAGGGCGACAACTTTGTCTCCCAGAGTTATCTCACATCTATAAACCCAGATGTTCCTCCCTTTGTAATCCCATATCTTCTCCAGCGCCCAGGGGGTCAGTGCCATAGATGAAATTACGAAGCAATACTGCAATCTCGCAGCCTTTGATCCATTCCAGGCCGAGTTTGGAGTATTTAATCCATCATCATTCCAATTGTTCATCAAGATCACATTATCTGGCGCACTGGGCGGGACAGCGGTTAAGTAGACCCCATCACCATACCAAGCACTGGTATTGGTTTGTGCAGGACAAGACTTCCGGATGTAGCTTTCTCCCACAATAGAGCACATTCCTGTGTAGTCAGTATAGTGGTACAGGAACTGCGGTGGTAGGGGGGTTCCATTAGGAACAGGTGGTGGTGGATTATAAGCCACAAGTTGACTCTGAGGATCATAGGCCACCTGTTGACCTTGTGGATGTGGGTCGTAGGCCACCAATTCATTTTGCGGATGCGGGTCATACGCCACCTGTTCATTTTGCGGCATAAACGCCGGCAAAAGTGTCTGCGAAGGGGGAGGTACATTCCAAACTGGAACGGGACCAAATTGAGGATTACCCGGAAGGCTTCCATGCCACTTCTGGTGCGGATACGGGGCCAAACTAAATCATACATAAACAAAAATCAAGGACTAAATAACCTCATAAAAAAGTTTACTGTTTATTGATGTTAATTTAAAACAGCTAATTTTAAATACTGACCTGCTGGACCTTATTTTCCTTCGTTGTGTGACAGTGGCTTTAATCTTCATGGTTAATCAATTAGACTTTTAGTCTGATGTCTGATCGTACAAATTAAATGATTTACAATGTAGGAAGACACAACCGCAGCTGGTAACTCTGTCCATAAAAACATAAAAATAAGGTTTACATTAAAACATGCTTATTTTGATTTACACTAAACGTCACACAGGCGCAGGCGAAGACAAGACACTGTCATCTTTAGGTTTCTTTTTTATCATGGATTTCCTTTTGGTTCCTTTCTTCTGCCTTGTCGCTAACCACCTGCCACTTACCAAGCTAAGCCACCACCCTCAACAGCGGAGATCGAGATAGCTCAATTTCAATCTTCTGTTTTAGTTTTACCAGTTCGTTCGTAGTAGTCCATTCCGTGTAGCTGCGCTGCACATGTTATGCTACTGCTGATGATATTCGTATTCTTATTTCGTATGAAAAATGCAAATCAAATACTTATTTGGGTAGTATGGTGGAGTGATAGTGCCGGATGTCACAATTATAATGTCATTTATAAAAAATGTAAAAGTTACAGAACATTTTTTACCTCTTTTGCAAATTCGTTTTGCTGATAGGACAGTCAAGAATATTTCAATGCGAGCACTTTTCACGTTGCGTTGTCACTTTGTCAGTATTGAGTTCAATGAAGAGCAAGATATTACAAAACGATAGTTGGTAATATAATATCACTTTTGTATTATGATTACTATTTATTTACACACGGAGTACAAATCTAACTGTACGATGACGATAAGTAAGTATGTAAGTACTGTTTGTTAAATTAACATGCTTTTTAGTCACAAATATATGTTCCATGGATCGTAAAGCAAAAATTCAAAGTGCCATGTAAAACAGTTTATGTATATTATTGGGCAAACCAAAGATTGAGATGATAATGTACGTACGCATCATAAAATATAAGATCGTATATGTACGCCTACGCCACTTACTTTCCCAGTCTTGATTCTTGACTCCCCAGTCATCCCCAGTCCATGTCATAAGTATTCTTAGTATAGAGAAGAGACATACGCCATACATGCTAGCAAAACTTCGCACTTTTATCTAAAGATAGTATATTGAGGCTTGGAACTTAAACTTAAACAAAACAAAATTTGATTACTTTCTATTCAAATTAACATCATGCAAAATACCCTACCCTGCTTGGCAGTTCTTATGTTATAACAGAAGTCAAATGCCGCTTTGGTACTTTGCGTTCCTTCAATAATAATCTAATCTCAGAGTTCTGTTCTAAGTGACAAGTTACAATACAACAACTAGAAATGATGTACAGCACAGAATGAGGTCTAGAGGAAACTAGAGAGAGACCCCGTTCGTTTGCTGTTGTAATTTCATATTTTTAATAACTAAGTTTCCTTCACTTTGTACTAAAAAGGTTTGTACTTTGCCAACCAAAAAGCTTTTTATCAAAATGACTGGGGGAGTATGTTTCTTGTATGCAATTATTTGGCGTTAGCCATTTTTATGAAAGCTGGTTTAGCATGTACTTACGATACGAATCACATTTTTAACATGTTTGCCAAACGTAGGATTGATCTGAAGCTGCGACAGTATTTTCACGGGAAAGAGCTCGTCATTTCAAAAGCAATATTTAATAGATTTTTTGGTTTATGAAAGAAGTCAAAGATGATACAATGTCTGTCGACTTATGATGGCTGTAGCGATGGTTCCCATATATATTTTAATGGTATTCTAAAACTAAGTTGTAGCTTTGGGGGGATATGTGTATTATAAGTATTCTTTATTTTCAACAAAAACAACTTCTCGTCAGAAGATAAATACTTCACTGGACGACCGATTGCTTACTATTTGCAACATTGTGATTTGTGTTGATTGATGCGTTTGTCTCAGACACAATGACCTTGATTTTTTTTATCTGATTCCCTAAACTTAAAATTCCAGTTGAGCGGAAGCAAGGTGTTATTTAAGCACCTACGACGACTTACTGTTACTACTAGCAAACCATGACCAAAGATAAAAACCATAACCCAACCATGTAAACTAACCATGGATACGGTAATAAAGAAATGCAATGTACACAATTTTTAATTTTATTTTATTCACATGGCATACATTTTGGTGATCTGAGAACACTAGTGGTACATTTGGTAGTGGAGTGGTAACACCATGATGATTTTATTTGACCGATGATGTTTGCTGCTGATGAGCATGTATACGTAGAGTCGTAGAGCCGAATAAGCGTTGCTGAGAAATAGACTGTGAATGAATGTATTTTCATTTTCAAAATTTAAGAGATAATTGGAAAAATTAATATTATACTGTCTATGTTAATTGAGTCTAACTTCCCTTCCAAAATAAATACTTCTTTTTTGATTTCCTGTTACATATACTGTATCGTATCTGCGATGACGCAAATGGAATTTAAATAAGAATAGATTTTATCGCTGAAAATTGTCGGTCATCTATCTTGAATTTACTGTGGCACAACTTGCCATAATTTGACCAACGTTTTTTTTGCTTTTAAATCGTTTTTGTGACTTGATTGTACTAAACCATTTCTTAAATTCATTAAAGCAAATTTTGCTATTTGTATTTGTATATCAGGTACTTGCTTATGCTTATCATGTACACTAAAAAGAGTTTTTGATCATGGTATTCATTGTTTTGTTTGTAAAAAGTACACTTTTATTGCTTTATCATCTTACATTTACATCTTATATTAACAATTGAATTCTGAGCACTTAACATATTCTCAGTACGTTGTTCGGTAATATACAATATATACATACAATTAGGCGATACTTCAGAAACTAATTTCATAATCGCTAGAGATGTAGATACGTAAGTAATAGCAAAAGATTGCAAAGCATATAATTATTAATTTTTGAACTTTTTTCAGCAGTCTTACTTACAAAGCAACGGATTTAAATCTTAAATGTAATAGAACTTAAAAACGGAATGTTATTAACTATTATAAAGTTCATTAAAAACTATTTTGTAACCCCTTTCGAATGCCTCTTTCTTCACCATCGTTTGCAGAGATATGCAACTTTATCACTTAGGGTTATCCCACACTTATAAATCCAAATATCCCGTCCAGATTTATCCCACTTTTTCTCTAATGCCCAGGAATAAAGCGATTCTGTAGACAGAGCAAAGCAATACTGCAGTCTGGACATTTTAGATCCATTCCAGAAATTTATTGACGATGCAAGTCCATCGTCATTCCAGTTGTTTGTAAGTAACACATAGTTAGGGGCTTCAGGTGGAATGGCTGTTAAATAGACACCTTCGCCATAGTAAGCCATGCTACTTGAATGTTGCGGAAATGATTTTCGAATGTAATTGTGTTCCGTGATGGAACTCATTCCCTTAATGTCGGTATAGTGAAATAGGAACTTTGGTGGCACAATAGGTGGAGGTCCTGGAGGTAGCAGTTGTACCCCATGAGGAAAGGGTCCAATCCCATAAAAACAGTTAAAATTTAGTGCTTGTGGTGGTGATTGGAAAAGGAGTGGAACACTCCCGTGAGGAATTATGGGAAAACTATACAAATACAAACAAAGCCAACTTTATATATCTATATTTACGTCTGTAAAACATGTCAGTCTTGAAAATAATTTGGATTCAACAGATTATTGTTCGAACCAAAACTTTGGTTTACTTACCTCATATTTTAATTAATGACTGTAACTTTTAACACTGTCACTGTGAAACAATTGATGATTTAACAAGGGCCCGAAGGGCCCGCAGTTAAATCTAAATTGGACGAAGGATCGAAGAATATGAAATCA
>JAQFZG010005288.1:0-10569 GCA_034695465.1 Entomobrya nicoleti
AGCAGAACACAAGGCAAAGCATGTAGAGAGCAGCACATTAACATTAAACATTCCATGCCCCACACAAGCCATGTTCAAATGTTCAACATTTCTTGGTTCACTTTTTACACACAACCTCAGTCAGCAAAGCCTACTTCCCTTCCCATTCATGACGATGATAATACCGATGGATGGCTCACTCACAAGCAAAAAAATATAGAGAAAGGGACGACACTGCCCCTGCACCATGCTTACATACCTCTATCCTCCTTCTTATCATCATCGTCAGAATTTTCAGCACACCAACCAGGAATAGTAGCAAGCAAGTAGTACACATAGGTAAATTGCAAATATTCCATATCTAAACCGTTTCCAAAGTAAAGCTTCCATCTCTCCTTTTCATTTTTCAGCGCTGTGTTACCATTAACGCTATCAGCGTCGTTTTTTATGGTAGAATGCTACAGCAAAAGTATCATTTCACTTAAATATTACGCATACATCAACAAAAAAAGTATCAGTGTTTTAGTAATACTTATTTTTCTCCTCTTTCCACATTCACTATTATCTTTGGTAAACTGATTATGAAAAGATGAAGAATGGCGCATCTTTTATATGTATATATTTTTTTAGGTCATTATATTCCTGTTGTTAAAGTTTTACTATTTATGTGTATTGTATCCATACTGAGTGAAATGTGGGGAAAACAAGTTGTTCGCTTTCTATTTTTTTCTACACTTAAATTGCAACTTCATGTCATGCTACGTACGATTAGTTTAATGGTTTTCCATGTGATCTTCTTCACCTTTTGTTTTGTTGCTTGATATAAACTAGCAGGGGAAGGGATGGAAAAAGAGATGAAACGTTAACCGTGTAAAAAGTAGTCTGGTATTATTACTTGCTTTTTTATACTTTTTATGTTCAACTAAACTCATCGCATGCAACGGCTCTTTCGACTGTCACTGCTTTTTGTTTTATTTTATTTTATGAACGCCAAAAGTTGATTTTCTTTTACTTTTACTATTTAGTTTATTCATACAGCGTTACATACTTTCCTCATATATGTCCATTACAATTAACCATACAACTGGAAGTATACAAAATTTGAAGTACAAAATGAATGAAATACACACATTTAACACGAAACTACCAAATTCCACTTTTTACCGCGATACACAATACCCTTTTCACAAAGCAAAAGTTTAGCATCTTGTATTATGATCGCTTGACTGAAAACGTGTTGTAGGCATGCTTCAATAAAATGTCATGTCTGTCCGTCTTTCATTCTAGCCAATACTATTTCATTTAAGCACGCTCAAAACCTTTTTTTCTTTATCAACACAAACTATTTAAAACAACTTTGTGATTAGCACTCTTAACTTTGCTCTAACCTCAACAACTATCGGTGAAGAGGAATGAATGTGTGTATATTTTTTTCTGTGTAGCTATAACTCTTTTACAACCTTGTATTTACGATGTTGGAGGAAAGCACGTTTCTCAAAATTAAGTTAAGCTGTGTAAAAGGGAAACTTCCTTAAAAAATAATAAACCAGGATAATGCAATTATTTTTGAGGAATCATGTTAAATCTTTAAAGCTTTCTGTTATGCATGATCCTGCTGTCTTTTTATGACAACCTGTACTTCACTTTATTTCTTGGCATGCGTGTCTGTGTTTAGTAGTGCAAACTTTATATTCCTGTTATAAAACATCAATCATTCTTCAGTGTAAAAAATAGTGAATAATGGGAGTAGTAGTGGGAATGGACGGAAATGAGGCGGATGATGATGGTCTGGTGTTTTAGGTGGTATTGCCCAGAAAGAAACCCTCTTGCTGGTCGACTTGGGAACAAGATTCATTATGATTTTAGGATGAATTTTAAGAATGTCTCTTGCTTCTCTCCTCATCTTCTATCCTTACCATTTTGTGCACTTATATTTTGCTGTTGAAACTAAAAAACATTCTTTGCTGCCATCATCATCATCGTAACCACCATCATCTCCCAAAAGAAAACGAACGTTTTTTTTTGCGTCAAATACTTTTTTACTGTATTTTTTATTCAAAACATGTACCTCTTCGAAGATGTTACCTCTTCGTTCCCTCTGGATACTTTACTTACTCTTTTACGTCTCGTCTTCGTCTCTCCCAAAATTTCATTTATCAAGATTTCTCTTCTTTTCTTTAGCTTTGTTAGTTCTTTTTAATACACTTTTCTTTTATCCAATTTTCCAATGCCTTGTCAGACCAGCTTGCTGGATAATTAAATAGTAAAAAAACTGGAGATTTTCGTGGCGAAAAAAAACTTGGTACAAGTACAATTATGGCTATAAAGCGTTTAGCTGTGCGGACGACTTACTTATATATATCCAGTAAACCTTTTTACTCAATAGTCGAAATAGCAAAAAAAAAATCATTTCAAGAGGCGCAGCGGAACCACGGATTATCGCATCTTTTACCTACTTACATTTTATTAGCACAAATTGTTCCTTTTAAAAAGCTACTTGCAAACCCATCATTTAAAAACTTTTTTTCTCCATACCAAGCAGTTTGGTTTGTTTTCATTTCAACATCAGTTCAGGCAATGTTAAATGTATAAACATAAGCGTACATTGATTTTATGCAACTACATTTGCTCAATTTTGTGAAATCTTTAATTTTAGCTTTTAAAATAAGCCTTATTTTTGTGACAGTGTAAAACTTAACTATTAAATAATAACTCAAACACTATCGTAAATATTTTTCCAAAATATTTTTTTAAATTCATAACAGATTTCTTGCGTCATAAATTCCAGGTGGATATTTTTTCAACCCCACAGCAGCCGCAGATATTTTATATTTTTTCCTGAAACATCATTCTTAACTTGTGCTGGCATACAAAAAAAATAATTTAAAATTTACATCGCATTCATTCGGAAAGTCAGATAGTAAAGCTTTAATGACACCGAAACTTCTTAATTTTTAAGAAAAAAGAACTAGTTTTTTGTAGGCTCTCTTAATTACCTTTTACATAACGTGCCATCATAATATTTACCTTGTTAGCAATTCCCCAGACTTTTTTTCTTCGTTTATTCAAATCCAGCCAAAGTTGTGTGTGTGTTATTTTTGGGTTTCTTGTGCCTGGTCTGGCGTGTCGTTTGTGGCTGGTATGGTAACGTATTAATTAGGAAAATTAAAGTTCAATTCTCCGGGGCCCAACAACTATTTTACTTAAACTTATGTAAAAATAATTCATTTTCTAACTTTTCTTTATGTTTTCATCAAGAAAACAAGACTTACAACTCCTATTTTTAGTGTTATTCTTCCTTGACTTTAAAAAGTCAAGTTGGTGTGGTGTGGCATTACGGTGGTTTGATTTTTTCTTTTTCAAATAAACTTTCGCCAGCACACCAAAAAAAAGGTTAAAATGTAAATAGCTTTTCTCATTTTTATTTCCTTCTTTTTTCCAATTGTTTTCATGCGGGACCGTATTACTTAAACTCAACTCATCAGTGAAGATCATTTTATAGTAAATAAAAATCTCAAGCTTTTTACACACCACTGCTTTCTATCCAAACTCGGTCTAGTGGATACGGTGAGTTTCTTAGTTTGGGGGTTGATTTACTATGCCTATCAAACACGCTTTCTTGATTTGCTCCAATCTGTACTCTTCCATTCATTGAGTCATCAAGAAAAGTTTTCCTTCGTTTTCAAAACTAAAAGCAAAGTTTGATTTGTCCTGCCAAAAATTAAGTGACATTCAGCTTTTCTGATTTCTGTTTTTGCCAACTCATCAAATCGAACGATTACTACAGCGAAAAGAGAAGAAAGGTTTTGTCCCCTTTCTCCAGAAACAATTCTTCGCCTTTCCCACACACCCATTAAGGTTGCCTGAATGTTTACGTGCATGTCAAGTCAACCCTTCGTAGATGTGTTTTCATACTTACATGACATGAAAGTCCAAACTACCTTCGTCTCGTATGTTTTTTTACTTACTAAACTTCTCAATTTGTCTATTTTGCTTACGACTTAAGTGGTTGGGTATATGTGAAGTTTAAAAACATATTTATATTGTAATAATAATAAGTATAATGACGAATCCAGTTTGTTCTGCCTTCACTCAAAGTTTTTCCACATGACCTACCTCATATTATTCTTATACTTAATATGTATATGACACAAAGTTATAGATATTTATACATTATCCTAGCAAGTCAATCCATCTGTTTATGTGCTCACTTCACTTGGCTTTCTACTCGAATGACTGCCTACTTTCTCGTTTAAGTTGACTGTAAGCAAATACAGTTTCTTCCACCAGAACAGAAACATCGTCGTCATCGTCTTCATCACTTTCTTTTTGATCCTTGTGAAAGGCGAAGTAATATAAAATATTTGTTAAATGTTAGTCTGATACTGTAACGTTACGCTTACGCTGCTGGCAACATTATGTAAACAGCGTTTACATTTACAACTCCACCCTATTTATATACAAATAACAATGTGTAGTTTTGATAGTCATGTTGCTTTTGATATGATATTGCGAATAATACGAATTGTGGAAATAATCTTCCTCCGGCAAAAAAAAACTTGTAATTGTGTACAAAGTATCATGGATAAGGTTGGTTGACGGCCGAATTTCAAAAAGGACCACGTTACCATTATTATTATGTTTACTAAAGGATAAGTAATTGCTAATGGCTTTTCGAAAAGAGAGAAGAGAATTTTTAGTATGTATTTCTCAATATTATAAATACACTACGTACGCGTACCTTAGTGCACACGCTATATTCTGTTTTTTATAATGGTTTGACTCAACCTAACTGAAGCGGAAATGAAAAGTCTTTAAATTCTAGTATGCTTTTTTCGGTTATACGCTGTTCACTTTGCTCGTAGTCGTCATCATCATTTTTTGGTATTGGATGGAGAGAAGTGCGTCGTTTTCATCATTCGTTTCAACAAAAAAATGATCGATTTTTATTATCATTTTCCACACACGAGATTGATAAATGTTGTTAGATAAAAGAAGAGAAAATAAGAAAATGATAAAGTAAAATTCAAGAAGTGAGATTAGGTAGGAAGAATGAAAAATTGTATGCATATGAGTCGAGTAGTGAAGCCCAACAAGGCCAGCGTTTCAGTTGATTATCTGATATACGGTAGGTTGCAAAAACCATTACTTTTTGGATATGTGGAAAATTTTCCGAAGCACTTTAACAGTCTATGTATGTGTTTCTTTTATCAATAAATTTTTAATAAATAATTACTTGAAATATCAGTTTTATGAATATCTAACACAAGCCGATCTATTTAAAACTTACGACTAAATGAGTCAAAGGTTATTGTTTGGAACATAACATAAGAGCTAGGAAATCTTGCTCCGCGTCATTTTTTTTTAAATTCAGACGATGCTATTTACATCAAATTTTAACTTAGACTAATCACTAATCTATAACTTTTAAAACATCAGAGTAGTTTAATGCAGTTTAGGTTTCCGCACCCCTTCAATGCAACATTGTTGGGGCACTTTGTTATTATTAGCATTCAGTAACTCCTTTTCATTCCCTTTATTTATTCATCTTCCGTTCCGCCACAAGAATAATCGAGACGAATAAAAGGAGAGAGCAATGTATCATTTGCCAATTCACCAACCAGCTCAACTACTTATCTATTTATGTAACTCCTTGCTTTAAGGACGAAGCAGAGATCTTTCTTGTGGCTTGTGTGCTCTTTAAACACATGCCATTATTATTGCATTCACTCAACGAGTCCCTTGATATGGTGATCACCAAAATGATGGAGAATACGACGTGGTGGTGGTTTTAGAGATGAAAATCCAACCAACCCAATTTGATATGCACATATGTATGAAATGAAATAAATCAAGCAACAGAATGTAGTGAAGTTACGAGTTGAACTAGTTGAAGGTTTAATCCATTTGAAAACCTAGGAATTCGTAGCGCAGAAAGTTTAAAGAATTTTATTATTGAACTATGCTATGGCACAACAACCGTCAAAATTGCTGTGAAGCTTGACATGGTAATATACATAGTTGTACAAGTATTTTCCTTAAAATAATAATACATCCTTAAAATGAATTGGAAAAATTAGCTCTGCCCACATTACGGCCCAGTTCCTGACCTCAAAAATATGCATTATCTTGCCAAGTTTCATTAAAGTCATGTAATCGTTTGGGCAATTGTCGAAGTTGTAACATTAATGTATAAGATCCAGCATCCAATGAATTTTTGTTGCATCAAGTTTCTCTTCATGTGCTACCTCCACCCCATCAAAAATTCCATTTGTTATTAAATTTTTAACTCGAATATAACTTTAACCTGGTTTAATCAATGTGGCTGACTAACGAACTCATCCAAGCAATGAACCATAGCTACATAATTTGAAATCAAACTTACTTTGAAAATCTTGATACTGTATGGATGGAGTATGGCGCTATCGTGTTAAAGGACGGACAAACATACGATCCAGATGTTTAAGTTATTCCAAGTAGCCAGTCAATACTAAAAAGTATATATTTCCGTACAGCTTTCGAAAAGAATTGTGCTTCTTGCTGTTTTATTATGGGTCAACCAAGAAGACTAGTTTCTACGTAAGCTTCATATGCTTTTATGTCTTTCTTTGTTTATTTTTACCGTGTTTCTCAGCATGCATACCTCCTCCAAACTATTAGAATTTCGCATAAAAACTCTCATCCTACTCATCGTCATCATGTATCCTCTCATGCAGACCGACAGACAAAGTAACAGAGTGTATTATAAAATGCCCAACTCATTCAAGCGTGAAAGATAGGATAATATTTTGCAAGTGAGTAAAACTGGTGGTGGTGGTAGTTGAAGTGGAGTGCTTTTTTCTCAGCTTTTACTGCTTCTCCTCATTCTCCTCAGGAAAAATAGAAAGTCGTCTCACTTAATGCAGCAGGCAGCAACCACCAAAGCAACCAACGATGTCTTTATCAAACCAGTCAATCCATCTTCTCTATGACAGAGTAAACAAGAGAAAGGTCCGGACCGCATCAGCTTCAACTTCTAGTCCGCTCATTTGTTTGTGTTACCATTCCTTTTATTAATATTTTCATTATTATTATTCTCAAATATACATACACACAAACATGCATGTGTACGATTTGCCATGTTATAGGAATTACATATCTTTCTTTGATTTTCCAGAGTGGCTAACTGACTTCATCCCTCACTGACAGCCTAATAACTGGATACTTTATTATAATAAAAGGATAGATAGACTTCATACTTCATAATGTTCACAAATAAAAAAAGGTTACGGTTGAATTGCTTCTCTCGCTTCCTTGCATTCTATTTTGGCTAATGTATTTTGATGGTTTCACATTTCTACCATATTTACTTACTGTCTTGTTAATAGAGGTGTCCAATGGCAGGTGACACCATTATAAAAACAGTTAGAAAAGCTATAAAAAATATACTTTTTTTATTTTCCTGGTTATACTTCTACTATATTGTCATTTTACTACAATTATTATCATTCCTAGTTCTAACTTCCGCTAATCAGCCCGAGTAGTTGGGAGAATTCAATATTCCAAGTAATTCGCTTTCAATTTAGTTGAAAGTATTTTTTTGGAGAAATTCAGCCTCTTCTCCATATATCCTCCAGCCATCCTAGCTGACTTCTCTTGTCGCTGTCTCGTTTCAATCGATATATTATAATCCGTTTTTACACTGTGTTGTGTCGCTTGATTACACACGCCTCGTTTCATTATCATTATCCTCATCACCACGTATCCATCCATGTTTTCGCATAATATCATTTTCGACTTCCAAGCATCCCGGTAAATAGTGGGTCCTCGCCAGCTTTTAATTAGCACATCTCTCTCCTCTCTCTCGCCTTCTGCCTCTGACTGAGTGAACAAATCAAATTTGTAAAAAATGGTAGAACTGGGATGATGAGCTTGATGAACATGCTTTTTCCAATTACCTGTGACATAACAAGCTTAACTCATATGTATGGCATCACTGACTTTAATTTAGTATAACATGCAGATGTGAGATATAAGGAAAGGCTCATTGGTTTAAAGACTCATTAAATTTGCCCGTTATCATCATCATATAGAGTAGAGAGAAAGTACAAAAGCAGGCCTGGAAATGTGTATGCTTGATGGCTTAATTCGCACGTTTCATCATTAATAAACCCACTACTCTCTCTCTCCCTTGCAAAAACCTTGTGAACTAACAATACTTAAACATATGTGTAATTATAATAATTACTATTACTTGCTCTTGTTTGTGTTACTCCCTGCCAGTTTTCCCTATTGTGCATATTGAATTCTTCAAAGTAGAACACAACAGCGCATAACAATACCAATTAATGTACTTTTGTTATTGTTACCATTTGTTAGAGATAATATAATCATTATTATTATAATTTATGGTCCTTCACTCCATAAATTTCCCTTTCAACTTCATTGTCGATGTTATGTCAGTAGTCAATATTGTATAGATGCGCATTATTTACTTTATTTCAAATTTCAATCCTCTCTTTTGATATCAGGAAACGTCACAACACAAAACAAAATGGAACAAGCGATTCAAAACAACTTTTACTCCTGCCGCCGCTGCTCATTTAGAAAATGTACCAACAAAAACGGAAACCAACTTTTGCTTGAATGTGGTATGGGTTTTCATGTATGAAATTGTATACAATTGAGTTTCAAAATAAGAGATGTATTTGCAACAAAAAAATAAATACACCAGACAGAGGGAAACACAGTCAAACAAGAGAGAGAGAAATAGAAAAAAAGAGTCAACCCAGGCATGTCCCAAAATTTCCCGTTGTCAGCAAATTTACAATGGCATGGGTGGTGGTGGTATACATGTTTATAAATATCTAGTGAATGGCAGCCCTATCATATTATTCGCTCTCAAAATGTCTCCTGTTAATGTCGTTACTTCTGCCTTCCCTTTTGTTTCTAAATCTTTCTATTTAGCTCATCTCATTTTCAACTCTGGCAACTTTGCAACCACCTACACCAGGCCAGGCCAGAACCACACCGCACCACACACACTACTTTCTCTCCACTTTTGTCTCCCTTACTTTCTGCTTTACTTTGTTAACAATTCTTGTATTCATCACCCTCCACACAAAATGATGATGAGAGAATTATATATAGAGCACACACGCAACAACATGCACTACTTACTATATAAACGAGTAAATAAACAAATTCAAGAAAAGACGGAAGACACACTTTACACACTCTTCTCGAGTGCCTTGCGTTTTCGAGAAAGCTGAGAAACAAAACAAAACTATTTAGCGTTTCAAAATTCCTTGGTGAATTCCCAACCAAAATGCTATCAAGTATACATATATTATTATTTTTGGATACAAAAGCACGCTTCTCTCTGCATATCTTGTACATCCCTCCCTATTCAATTTACATTACTACATGTAATCAACTCTTTAGCTGGAAAAATATAAACAGAAAAAAAAACACATTTCAAAGCTTACATACTTAATGTTGAGAGAAGAGCTTCCACCAAAATGTAGTATTTCAGCTAAACTGTCGGTATTATGTCCTCTTGCAACATTTTGTCCCCCATTCACCATTGAGTGAGTTGAGTCGTCGAGTCAAATCAGTATAGAGCATTTTATGTTTATGTGAACTTGGCGATAATAATGAGCATTTGAATCCATTCTTATTTTCATCTATGCACAAAAGGCAGAGTGTAAAGCCACACTTAAAAGCTTAGCGAGAAAATGTTTGCGAATTCAACAAAATTTATTTTGCATTTTGTCCTCTTTTCCCATTTTTACTTGTTCTGAGCATGAGAGACTAACGAAAGAATAATGGCGACGAGTTGTATGTGATTTGTTTCGTTTCCCCCTTCTTTCACTCTCATCCATACAACCATAAACACACACACGCACAACTTTCCTACTAATTCCATCATTCTTCGTTCAAATTCAAATGCATTTTCATTTTTACATTGCATTGCCCTAACTAAACTACTAAAATCTGCTATCGAGGTTTTATAACGTTGACTTTGTTTGTTGTGAATACGGTTTTTAAACCCATGAATAAACACGGGCAAAAAAAAACATATATTTTCAATACTATCGCTTTAACATTCTAAACACTTTTTTAGGCATATTTAACACGTGTGTCCAGATCAAAAAAAAAATTATTTTACAAAGACAGTACCTCTGCAACTGCAACAATAGAAAATCATATTACAACAGAACACATCATGATTTTATTAACTGATGTATTTTTTTTGTATTAACATCCATGACTGGAATAATTAGTGCGACATTTTATTCCTGGAAAGAAATAGGTTTTATTACGAAGCTAACCGTCGGATAAATTGAAATTTGTATTAAGCGCAAAATTCAATCTTCCTTTTGTTCACGTAAACATTTCATGGCATACTGCCAGCAAAGAGACTGAACAGGCATTGCATATTTATTTTCACATTGTTAGAGAATTTGGATGTATTCAAGCGACAACTTTTCATTTTGCTTTTAACATTGTGAAGGTAATACACTTTCATTACCTGTTATTACAGTAACTAAACTGCAATAAAAAAACTTGAGTAAAACCATGCTTAGTTAAAGTGCCTCAATACATAAC
>JAQFZG010005289.1:0-10568 GCA_034695465.1 Entomobrya nicoleti
TGATAACTGACATTATGTAAATTCTCCACTCATGGACTCCTGCTTGGTAGCGAAGAAAACAAAAGGAAGTTGGTGATGATTGATAACGAATGCACCTTTTCATATTAATGCATATGCCAGTGTTATGTGCACTGCACGAAGGGTACCTTAATCTGCTTGCTGTGCTATATTTTGTTGCTATGAATGAAGTTTTAAGAAAAAGTATGGAAACATAAACTGTGTGCAATACATTTTTTTATCAGTGGTGGTGGTATGCACATAGGGAAAAACTTCACTCATAGCAATAAAGTATAGCACAGCAAGCAGATTAAGGTACCCTTCGTGCAGTGCACATATTACGCAGGCATATGCAGTAAAATGAAAAAGGTGCATTCGTTATCAATCATCACCAACTTCCTTTTGTTTTCTTCGCTTTCAAGCTGGAGTCCATGAGTGGAGAATTTACATCATGTCTGTTATCACCAATAATATTTTCCCCTTTTTCTTTGTCGGATTGTTTGAATCAATTTTTTCCCTTGAATATTTCTTGAATATTTCATAAAACTTTTAAAATAGTACTTAAAATGCTCACAGAGGGCATAAATGGTTGCCATGAGATTTGGAAGGAGCTTGAGTACCCACAGTACATTTGATAACCTATTAACAAATTTTGTTTGGTTTTCACAAATATACTTTCTCGAATTGAAAAATAATGAGTACATTACCCGTCTCACGAATCCTCTCCTTCTCTAAAGAAACTTCCATGCATCGTTATTAAACTTAATCTTTTACGAAACGAGAGTAGGAAAGCTGATCATTTTCAGAATCGGAAGCAGTCCGTCAGCAGTGGCTTCGACGTATGCTTATGAAAAAATACCACATAATATGACGAACAGGTACAGTTAAGACACTTGCATGCATATATACTTCGATTCGAATGATGAAAGCAACAAAAGTGGCCGTGTATGTATGACGGAAGTAACAACTTAGTGAGAAAAGGAGGAATACGCTTGAAATAAATCGATACTTTTAGTAGTGTTAGTTAAAATGCGTTCCAGATTTTTCAAGGTATAGACTAAGCGTTGTCTAATAATATTATGATAAAATGCAACATTTACATTGGACTATACCTAAATATTTTTTTAACGAAAAATATGAAATAGTTCCGTCAGTCTGAAGTCAGCCAAACGCATCACTTTAACTATTAGGAGTAATTCTAGGAATATGGTGCTGCTAACGCATAGTTAAGCACAAATTAAACGATGTTTTTGCATCAAATAAATCATATTCAGAGCCAACATCTTAAAACATTCCCAAGTTTAAGACTTCTGCTTTTTTAGCAACTTAAAACATGCAAAAATAAATATCGATTACAAACGCTTTAATACGTCTGACACACATTTCAAATTTTTAATACATTGATAAAATATCAAAATTTCATTTTAGACAATGCGGTAAATTAAATTATGTCCAGTTAAAATATTCTACAAGCTGTAAGTGTCAAAATTAATAGTCTTTCTGAAACACAAAAAACTCCAAAGGCACCTTTGGCTTGCCAAACGCCTCCCCAGTGGGAAATGGTTCCGTCTGTCCTGTGTTCCTGTACCCCCTCCTCTCATAGTACTCAATTAGCTCTTTCCTCTGAGAAATAACAGACATCTTTGCGGCACAGCACCCCTTTTCCATCGCCAACTTATCTACGGCAGATAAAAGCTGTTTCCCCAGCCCAGCACACTGGAGGTCAGGGCGAACGCACAACATTCCCACGTGCATTTTGTCGTGCTCTATCTCTGTGAAAACACATCCAATCATCTTTCCTTCGTTGTTTTCACATTTGAGAATCGTAACTCCTGGTTTGCTGAGATCTTCTCGTAGGAGGTCTGAGGTTACACGAGTACCGTCTAGGAGGTCAGCTTCGTGTGTCCAACCACGACGGGATGAGTCGCCTCTGTAACAACTTTGAACCAAGACCTCGAGGTCGGGAATGTCGTCGAAGGTTGCAGGGACGATCCGCATGATTGTTCAATTTGTTTTTTTACTGTACAATTATTCGATGAAAGTTCAACGACAAGAAAGAAAACGACAACGGCAAAAGTTGTAAAATATAAATTGTTTTCCCACCAGTTGATCCGTGAGCAGAAAAATTAGTTTGTCTATGACAGGTAAAAAAGACTAAATGTCACTTCTGGCGCGTGTATCATCTGCTTTTATATACCGACATGTACTAATCTACATTTACGGGTAATGGTACGTGATTAAGCACTTAAGTAATCTATCTACCAAAAGTACACGTCGTAGTATTGATTTAAGCACCCAACATCGCTAATTTGTGGTTCAAGTGTTTTGAGTTTATGTAACTTTGACGTATGCATTTATGTTTGCAGGTCATTGGGAGAACAATTAATTTGACAGTGAACTTGACCTTGAAAAATACCGGGTTTTAAACCTGTATATGTTCCTAGCATTAAAACATGATATTATGGTTAAAATTACCAATATATCAAGATGCGCAAATTCTCGTGTTATCGCTGGAACGTGTGATGCGTAACAGTCTAAATTGAACCATTGAGTATCTTACTTATTTCTCTCAGCACTTAATAAACTGTAAAATTAGTTTAATGCGGTCATTCCAAATTTTACTGAATTTGTCCGATGCGTTAATTCAATATATGAACTGTGTGCTATGAAATTACTAGCACACTGTGCAAATAAAGTTGGGTTATGCTATGCTATTCAAGAATGTTTCAACGTCGCTTAAAATTAATACTACAATGACCACGCAAAATCTCAGGTAGCCCCATCCTAACTACAATCTTTGTAAAAACTACAACGCCGTTTGAAATGAATATTTTAATGACCACGCATACTTTCACAGACCCACGGTAAAATAGAAAACGAGAATGCAACTTCTTTATACGCGTCTTACGTCTAACAATTAACTTCTACTTCGGTTAATTGTTGTACCACTTCTTACTCTTCTAGAACCCTTCACAATATAGCTTGTCATCTCAACAGTGTTTTCTTCGTCAATCCATTTTGCATTCAGTCCAACTTGTCGACAGATGTCAAACTGAGACTCATGCTTCTCATGCTTCTCATGCCATATTTCATTTTATGAGTTCATTCTTGCCAATTCTATTGTACATTCATTCAAGAGAAAAATGACACCAAAAAACGAATTGCTTTTCTATCTAAAGTTCTGGTTTTCGTTGTGCTTAATATCCGCACTGTTTTCAGGAACCCTTTCTTTGAGGCTTCCCATTTCCTTCTCTTCCAACCCAGATATTAGTTTATTTGTTTCTCCAAACTCCAGTGACTTTATTGAAAGCTTCGACTTGGAATCATTTAGAGTTGGTTCCATTTTTAGCGAGCGTAATTTGACTCGCGCGATTCGATTTGATTCCAAATGGTACCGCACTACGATTGTTATGATCCTCGGTAGTATAGATGAAGCAGTGGGATCGTTGGTGAAGGTGAGTATGAAACTGTTTTTCAATCTGCTGTGGAAACTTTTCTATCTATTTGAAAATTTCAGATATCTCATTATTTCAAAAATGGCACATATGAAAATTCAACTACTCATACAAAATTGAAATTGCTCTTAATCATACCCGAGGAACATGACTTATTCAACCAATCGAAATTTTCAACAGCAGAGATAATACAGAGAAAACTGGATCATAAAGACTTTCGTTTAATGTTTGATCTGAAAAGAGCTTTACTACTGGCTTTTTATACTGTCCAGCGTGAAATTCCAGAGGACAGACCTACATTTAACATTTGGGAATTCTATACAATCAAGAACAAGTCATTTGTAAGACAAATTGCCAAAAATGTTGGCGAAACACAATTAAGCCTATTGTTCGAAGCAGGAACTGAATTGTCCAGAAGACACAATTGGAATGGAGTTGATATCGTAGCAGCAGCGTTCATTGTTTCAGGGGAGTTTGGGGAGGATGATAAGGAGGACGAGCACGTAAGTCGAAATATTTACCACGGATTTTATATAGACTAACTACCTCTTATCATATTATGTATTTTAGGTAGAAATTCATGGAGTCACGAAGTATGAACTGAATGTGATGAAAAATAAACTTACACATGAACTAATACTGCAACCCAGTCTAAGTGCAAGAATTTTCTGGGACATTGGATGGGCGCTGAATTTCACGTGAGTGACAATTTAGGATAGTGTAACGTGGCATATTCATGACCTGTCTGGTACTGTACTCATTAAAGTTATTAAATTGCAGGGCCAAACTCCTACGACCTTTCCAATACAGCGATGGGTTTGACAATGTAATTCTGAAGCACGGACATGAATTCGACATAATCATCTCCCACTTTACTCTCGTTCCCCAGAAATTAAAGCATGCTCAGAATTTAGCAATAACTTATTTCAATAGGTATGGAGTATACCCGATTGTTTACTAGAATTTTGGTTCTGTGACTCATTAAATCATTAACTTATTCTGAACAGCATCACAGCTTTCTTCATTCAGCCACCCGCCCATTCATTTCGAAATATCTATACGACCCCATTTACAATGGAAATGTGGGCCATGATTATAATCACTTGGGTATCAATAGGGTTGTCACTCCACGCAATTAGGTGGGTGAGAAGTCTCTCCACCAGCGCTAATGAAGTGGACGCTAAAGAACAGGAAATTGACGAGCAAGTGACAAACGACTGGGTTTGGTGGGCTGTAGCTGCAGCCTGTCAACAAGGTAGTTTAATAAATTGCAAAATGATAGATTGTTAAATACAAGAATTCGGTCCATTAATTATATATATTAATTATACATTTCAAAGGTTGGTACACCTCCCCAAAATCCACTCCACCTCGAGTTGTATTCTGTACTGGGCTCTTATTCAGTTTAGTGTGCTATGCCGCATATACTGCCACAATAGTCTCAGAACTTTGGGATACGGTGGTTCCAATTAGGAGTTTAGAGGCACTCATGACAAACTCAAAGTATATTTATGTCGAGAGTCAATCTGACATTGCTGCGATTGTTGTAGAGGTAAGGTTTACCAATTAGTGTGTTCTAATTTACTGTCCGATTGCAATTTCTTAATTTCCCCAGGGCCTGACCCAAAGAAACACAGACCTTTTATCCAAAGTACGAGTAATAAATTTAACACAAGCAACTCTATCGTACATGGACTCAAGTACACCTGGCTGCTTTCTAAACTGGCCAGAGTACTTTATCGATGATGCTAAAGCTATGATTGAAAAAATCAACTTGTCATCTAATATTGAAGTTCAGTTTTGCGACAAGATTTCCAGTTTTCCTTACAAATACATTCCTGTTAAAGCGTCAATGTTTGTACAGAAGGGGTCACCTTTCACGGAGATATTTAATTATAGGTGGGTCGGGTTTATTTTTATTGATCTACTTTATATTGTATATTATAAATATATTAAAATACAGATTCGCTTTAGAATTTTAACTAGCGCGGAACGGGGACTCTTGAGTAGACATTGGAAAGAGTACATTCATAATACAGAGATAAAATGTCTTTCGAGTAATAATACAACGCAGGCCTTGGGTATTTACGATACGTGGGCTGTTTTTGCTGTCTTGATCGCTGGTTACGGTGCTAGTTTGGTGATATTAGCGTTTGAGCTGGTTTCGAAGCGCATAGTAATCTTGCCTCCTACATTGTAAGTGTTGGACAGGAATGGAATTTTCAATTTATTTGATAAACCACTCGTTTCATAGCATATTTGTTTAACATTTTCAATACTATTTAGCAACAAACCCTAGCCTGAAGTTTTACCATCCATAACTTTTGCTTATTAAAATAATACGATACTGTAAAACTTTGATATCCAATGTTGCTGAGCTGTGCATAACCTATAATTGTGGATAACTTCAATGCCAGAAAAGCTTTTAGAATGATAGGCTTCTAGCTGTGATTTAAAAAATTAAGCGACGGTAAGCCAACAATTAACTCGCACAAAACAGAAGGACGTATCGTAAAGATGTTAACTGCTAATTGACAATTTACTGTAAAAAATATAATTTAAAATGAGAACATTAATTAGAGTAATTTTGAGTACGGTACTGCACTTTTTCGTTTATTGGCGGCTTTCTGCTTATACACTACACTACATATTGCTTTGCTTATCATGGCCTTCAAATCAGAATAAAAAAAATTCAATAATTAAATCTGCATTTTTACTGTTTTAAAACCTGTAAATTGCATGACATGCGCAAATATACCAGTGCAATATTAGGAAAGAGTTACAACTACAAGTAAGTTCGAGAAATAAAATATGATTTCGGGTAGCATGGTTGTTCGCTAATCATAAAGTCAAGAAAGAGATTCTACCTCTGGTTAACAATTGGATTTTATTTAATACAAATAAAAATCAACTTCCCACTAAAACAGTAGTTAATAAAGTTGACGAATAAATATTAATAATAAACCTTTAAATTGATTTTTGTTTAGTTTAACGATTTTCTATAATTCAAAATATCCAATCGGACTGCTCATGCTCAGTCCACATGTGCTGGAAAATTCCATCATCTACTAACTATAAAAATCTATCAAGCTATTTGGAAAACTACCAAGATCCAAATTTATGATAGCACGTAGCACACACTGAAATTCAAGCATCTGGTCTATAAAAACTTCCCTCAAACCTGCTACTAAATAATTTATTTAGCATTTAAATATGAATGCATCAGGATATTACAGTTTAGAAGGTGACTTGCGGTCGCAGTTACTGGAAGCATGGAACAAACTCCTAAAAAATTCTGAAATATAAGTCAAATTTCCGAAAATCGAGTTCCAGGTTATTTTTCACGGGGACAAGTGAATTTAGTTGAATTTACAAACATTTCTGTACTCACTATTTAAAGTTTCCCTTCCCCAAAAATATCATGAAGTCCCCAGTATTTCTGGCATTCTTAATATTGGGGCTACTCCCCCTCATATCTGTTCATTCATCATTCCTACATAAAATCAAGAAATTGTATACCTCTGCTACCCATCCCTCAAACCCATCCATGGTCCACCCACCCAACTCAAACTTTCGTTTAAACGTCACAGTAAAACCAATTCACTACTCCCTTCGCATGCGTCCGATTATCGACGGCGGTTACAAGAACCTTCCTCCAAGATACACAGTCCCCTCCTCAGTTTCTATTCACGTTGAGTCAATAAGTAACAAGTCATGTAATTCCATAACTCTGCATCAGAGAAACCTCACGATAGACCTGGCGAGTGTAAGAGTTACTAACCTGAAGACTGGAGCACCATTTACCGTTACAAACCAAACCTTTCAACCAGCGTGGGATTTGTACACTATTCACCTCAAGGAGTCTTATAAATTTGGGGATACCCTACAGATTTTCATCAAGTTTTCTGCTAATATTTCTCTGAAGGAGGAGAGTGGGATTTACCTGGGGCATTATGTCGATCCGGATACGAACGAGAAGCATTTCTTGGCTACTACCAAATTGGAGCCCTATCACGCGAGAAAAGTTTTTCCACTTTTTGATGAGCCTAGTTTAAAAGCGACGTTTAGTGTGGCTGTTGGGAGAGTTGAGGGCAAGTACCACTCGTTGTCTAATATGGAGGTTATGAGGGTGGAGAAGGAGTAAGTGGGAATTCAAATTCCAAAAATTTAGGCATAAGATTTTCTAACAAGCATGTAAAAACCATTATTTTGTTTAAAGTCATGAGCATAAAGGCTGGGTCTGGGACCACTTTCAAGAAAGCGTTATCATGTCACCTTACCTTTTATGTGTAATTGTCTCTGATTTCAAAAACGAGACGATAAATGTTGGTGGGCCTACTAGGAGTCTTTCCGTAAATTTTTAGTAACATTACCAAGTCATTCATTACTGCAATTTATCCACCATATCTAATTTTAACGTAATATATTTAATATCGCTTTAAAACAGACATGGGCACCGCCCCATGACATAAAAGCTGGAGGTGGTGTGTATCCAACTAAAGTAGGAGCAAAACTGCTTGACTTTTACGAAAAGAGGTTTAAAATGGATTATCCATTGAAAAAGTTGGATGCTGTAGCTTTAGCCCAATTTGGTCCTGGGGCGATGGAAAATTTTGGAATTACGACTTATAGGTAATGTTATACGTTAAATTTTAATGTGTGTTTAGTTTATCTTGCTGATCTACCAAACTGATTCTCAAAAACAGATACGAGTATCTCATTTGGGTACCTGGTGAAAACACTGAAGCACAAAGGAGAAAAACAACGCAAGTTCTTTCTCACGAAATTACCCACCAGTGGTACGGTAACATCATTACATGTGGCTGGTGGTCGGATTTATGGTTGAATGAAGGGTTTGCGAGGTACTTTCAGTTTTGGGGGATGAATCACACGATACCCGAGTTTCTCGTTGAGGATGCTATTGTTAACGATGTCGTGCAGTTGGCTATGATTGTGGATCAAACCAATAGTACTCATCCCATGAGGAATTCGGCGGAGAATGGTACAGAGATTTCGGCAGTTTTTGACAGGATATCTTATGAAAGAGGGGCTTCAGTAATCAGGATGATTGAAGGCTTTTTGGGGAGGGATATTTTTGAGGTTGGGGTTGTTGAGATCTACTTGGCGAACATGTGAGTTATATAAAGTTAAAGAAGGTTTTTCTAGATGCATATTTGTAAAAATTACTTTTAAATAGGCAATGGAAGGTGGTGTACCAAGAAGATCTATTTAGATCACTGCAGGAATCAGTTCTACTACATGACGCTACTCATCTCCTCCCGAACAACCTCACTGTCGAAGACATTATGACAGAGTGGACATACACAACTGGCTATCCCGTCGTTCGCGTCAGTGCGGTTGAAAAGCACACCATTTCACTTTCCCAAGAAAAATTTAGTACTAATGAAACCACATCTGGTGCACCGGGTCACTGGTGGATTCCAGTTAAAATTATGACACTCAAATCTTCAAAGTCTCATTATCCCGACGTTTGGATTCCTAACAACGTGTCTGTGCTGACGTACTCTCGGGATAGCATTGACACTGACAAGTTGATTATGGTGAATCCGGATGCTGTGGGATATTTCAGGGTGCTTTACGACTATAAGCTCGTGAAAATGATTATTGGACAGTTGGAGGTGGATCATCAGCTTATCAGTTCATCAAGTAGGAGTCAATTGATTGATGACTATTTTAACTTGGCGGTAGGAGGTTATGTTAAGATTGAGACTGCTTTTGAGTTGACCAAGTATCTTGGGAAGGAAAGTGCTTCTAACGTTTGGGTTGCTGCTCTGACTCATTTGAAGGAGGTTTATGGGAGGTTATCGAAACATGAGCAGGCTTTGAGCAGTTTTAAGGTACTCTGTCTTCAATCTTAATTTTTTTTGGATGGTTATGTTATTTTAATTTGGTGTGGTTTTTAGAAATATGTGGTTCCAAGATTGGAAGGTGCGTTAAGCATTATTGGGACCAAACAATTACCTGATGAACGTGGGATCAACGTTACATTGAGAGTGGCGCTAATGGAGTTGGCTTGTAAATTGGGGTCAGTGGTTTGTGAAAAACAGGCAGCTGAGTTGATGGATCAGTGGAAAGGAAATCCTGCTGTTAATCCGTAAGAGTTGAAATTTTTAAAATGTACATTTGTTCAGTAAATGACTAAATTAGCTTTATATAGATTCCCTGTGGACCTCCGCCCGTTATTTTACTGCAAAGTAGTATCGAAATCTTTGAGCATGGACACTTGGAAGTTTTTCCTGGAGAAATTCTACGAGGCTAAAAGGACTGCACAAGCAACACCATTAATTACAGCTCTGTCATGTACAAAAAACACGACAGCTTTGTTTCATCTCTTGGAAATGTCTGCAAACTCGTCATCGAGTTTTAAAAACCATACTGAACATGTTTTAATGAAAGTAGCTGATAATGAGAACGGGAGATCGGTGATTTTCGAGTTTGCAAAGAGGGAGTTTATTAAAAAGAATATTAACGATAGAGATTTCTCTATGATGGTTTATAAGATGAGTGCGTATTGGGGGACAGTCAAGGATTTGGAGGAGGTGAGGGTTTGATTTGATAGATTTTTGAAGTAGAGATCTCTTTTATATTTTGGATTGGTTTTTCAGCTCGAAAAGTTTATGAGAGATAACGCGAAGGCTTTGAAGAATGTGAAGAGCACACTGGATATTTTGACGGAGTTCGTTCGGACGAACATATTTTGGTTGGAGAAATATGGGGAACGCGTTATTACTTGGCTTGGAGAAAATGTGTAAATTGTTTTGCAACAAAATGTCTATTTTATTTTTGTTCCGCTTATAAAATAAATACTTTTCTGATTAGACAAGCAAACAAAAGTTATAGCGTGTCGTTGATATCAAAAGTTTTCGAAAAAATAAATTAACAAAAGTAATTTCCTACCAATATGTATGCATGTCATCGACCAGCCAAAATGGTGAAGCCATTATATTATCTGCAAATTGTAACTAAAAAACTAAGCAGATTTACAGGTGCCAACTACGAAATAACTATTCACGTATTATATCAGACTAATCAGACATTGGACAAAGCCACATCAACACCCTTCTTTTACATTCTTTCGGCGTTTCGGTACTGACT
>JAQFZG010005290.1:0-10567 GCA_034695465.1 Entomobrya nicoleti
TCCCATTAAATGCATGATAATATGATAAGTTGAAGACATGACCCGATTTTCTTTTTTTGGCTTGTTAGTTTTGGCAGCCTGTTTATTTTGTAGGGCACCACCGGAAGCTGTGGTTAGGAATTTTCAAATGTGATCGTTGCGTTCGTAATGCAACAAACATGTTTTGTATTTTTTTACCTCCACAGCCTTGTGACCTAATCCAGAAACCAAAAAAAAATCATCCAAAAAAACTTTCTCCTTTTTAGCCAGTTAGCCATTATTATGGACATCATAGAAAGCACTTTTATTACTTTTTTTAGACGGTGGGGTGGTTTTGGATGGATGGCTTAAAAAGGTGTTTCCTTTCCTTTAAAAAAATCTTATTTGGTTTTTGGTGACAATGATGACGATGATGATGATATGAGCATCAAAAAATACAATCATGTTTTCAAATCTCGTTTTCATGTCACACAAGCATAACAACAAGTCACAAGGGTGTCGCTTCATTTCCCCACTTGATTCTTTTATACATACTCTTATGTAACAACACATACCTTATACATACCTATAGTATAGGTATACTAGTCAAAAGTAAATGCGATCTTTCAAAAAATATAACACTACTGCCAATTTTTGAAGAAAAAAAAGCAAACAAAATATGAGATGAGAATATCACATTGCCTCAAAATAGGCACATATGTATGGATAACAGATAACATGATCTACTTGGAAAAATGGACGAGTTGATCATGATGATGAGGAAAAAAGTAACAAATACTCACGAATCTCTGACTGAACGTGAACACGACAATTTTTTTGTCACGCTACTTAAACATCAGGAATCCGGCCATGTATTTACTGTATGTATTCTAAAGGGAACCTCTAAAATAAACCAAGAGAGAATTTTTTTTCATCGGTTTTGTTGCGTTATTCTTTTCGTGTGATTTTTCGAGTGGAACAACACAAAAACACACGTTTTTTATTACTACTACTTTACTCACATATTTTTCATATACTCCTTCCCCGACATCTTTTTTTTGTATCATATTATTACTCTACTCCATACAATCCCCATCCAAGAATCCCTTTTCACATGATCCGTTCCTGAGGAACACGCGTGTACGTGGGACTTGGACAATTTTTTTTAATACAAAGGGACCTTGGACGATGTTGTGTTTGTGACTTTGGTGGTTTTTTTGAGTGCCTGTGATCTAGCAAACTGCACTTTTGCACAATTTTCTCTTCTTTTTTCCTCATTTCTTTCTTCAGACAACTTTCTCATCTCCATCTCCCTCACTCTAAAAAGAAACGACACTTTCTCTACACACTTTCAAGAAAATAACCCAACCCAGCGAGCCTAGCTACTTGTCTATAACTCTTTTGTGGTCGGTTTGATCTACTTTCCATCTAAAAAACAGCAAAGAATTTTTTGAAAAGGTGGTTTTGTTGGTGTCGTCTCCTGTGTGTCTTGTAACATGTAAAAGAAAAAGTCAATTCACAATCGTGGCGGTGGTGCGGTGGTCGGTATACCTACCTGGTTTTTGGACATGACCTATTTTTAGCATTATTTTATTATATTGCATGTATTATACATACTTCTTTTGAATTTCTTGCGTTTGTCTTCCTTTCTTTCTTTTTTTGCGTAATTCTCCAAGTCCCAACAGAAATAGAAACAGACATGGCTTTGTGTACCCAATATATACATATACAAGAGTAAACACATAAAAATATATTCTTTTTTTATCTTTTTTAATGCTACAAAGGAATAAAAAGTGCACACAAGAAAATTTCTCTACTTATACTTGTTAGTTGAGTCTGAGTGGTGGTAGTATTCCCAAAGCTTGTTTGTTTACCGATAAAAAGGGTTGCTTTCTTTTTATCATTGTATCTCTCTGTCTCTCTCTCTCAGATACACGTACAGAGTATCTCTTATGATTTTGTTCTGTTCTTCAGTTCAGACAGAATCGAATGAAGATGACGATGATTGCAAAGTAACCAAGAAAAAAAAATAAGGAGTAGGCATGTACTATATACACTGTGTGAGTCGTGTGGGAACAAAGATGATAGTGATGATGTTGATGATCACGATGATTATGCCAATATAACAAGTAATATGGGAACAAAACTGAACAGAAAAGCAAACCACACAGAGCACAGCAGTCATAAAGGGACTCGGCTCAGACTCAAAGCCTAGTCAGTTTGTATTTTTCATTTTCCTTCAAAAAAAAAGATGAAGAAGGCAAAAGGAGGCATCATCTGAGAAAATATTGTTAGCAAAACCCAACCACAAAGAGGAAATCATAAAAAGAATGGTACACATTGCCTATACATCTTAAGAATTGTAGGAGGAGTAGAGCAGCGTCATGTTTGGATTAGGTACCTATTTCTATTAACCGACATTCGACCGACCGACCGAGAATCCTATTTTGGTGTATTCAGTTCACCAGTTCTTAAGACATCTTATGAAATGAACGCGAGAGATGCGAGTATGGTTGTTATGATGGCGGCGGTGGTGGTGGTGCTGGTGTGTATGGAAAAAGATGAGAGATTTATCACGCTCCACAAGAAATTACTTTTTTTCCTGTGTGCTTTTCCTCTTTCCGTATCTTATGTACTTTCTCTTTATCTCTAACAGACTGCTAGAAAGAATTATTGAAAGGAGAGAAAGTGGAGAAAAACAGGTCGTCTTCTTTCCCAAGAAATATTTTTATCCTTATTTTCTCTATAATCATTATTGTTGTCGAAGAAAAGGAAAACAACATTGCATTGAACATAAATAGCACAAGGCAAACATAACATAAGAGTACGGCACATAATAATAGTAGCACAATGACAAATAAAATGAAGGACAATGATGATAATCCCTAACCATCACCGGGGAAGATTTTTTTTATGCACATACAAAAATATAAGTACTTATATTATAACTATCAGCGTTTGAGAAAACGATCCGATCTAGTCAACAAACCTGATAGATTTATGGTACAATGGCTAAACTAGTAAAAAGGGAAAGGGTTAAAGCAATTACAGCTTGGAAAACAAAATGCAGAATGAAAAAGGAAAGGGAATCGGAAATGTTTTTCAGTTTTCTTGACAAATTCATACGGGGGTTCATGGTTTGTTCATATGATAATTGGCATACAATGTGCAGATGAAATCGATAACATTTTCAATTTGCAATCTTGATGATAATGATCAGTATAATTAATAATTTTATCCATTTCATTTTCTAGGTGAAAAGCAAGCTGCAATGCAGTCTGGATCTCTATCCATCTTTTCTCAAGCTCCCTCTCTACTACCACTACTCTTGGTGGCCATTTGTCAAGTTCTCCTCTCCTCACCAGAGTTATCCTCCACCATCATCAGTCACATTTTGATGAGGAATGACCGACTTTTTATCAAATCAACCAACAAAATAATTAGAAGAATAAATCTATTATCATCAACGTCATCATCATCATCTTTACCAGTAAAAGCCAACTCAACAACTTGTGGTCGTCGTCTCCTCCATTGTAAAAGTGACATAGACACAGACACAACCACAAAGACAACAGGGAAAGGATTATTAGCCCTCAAAAAAAGAAAAGGAGAACAAATAACAAATCTGCTATAGGGTTCAGTGGTTCAGATAACAAAACGTAACCTGTTTTCAATAAACAACCAGTCATCATAATCATTTTCATCACATCGTCCCATCATCCATTCCTTCAAAAAGAAAAGAAAATCTACTAACCAACCAGAAAGAGAAATCACAATCTCTTATAAAAACTTCCCAGATAAAATAATACATATATTTAATCACTTGTCTATTATTGACTCTTGTTTTTGTTTGAGCGAAAAAGGAAGTAAAAGAAGGCCAAGTCAAGTCACAGAGATAAAAAAGTAATTCATTTTATTTGTAAACATGACGTCCGACCGACCGACTGAACAAATCTGTCTGCCTTACAGTTGCACCACCAAAAGGAAAATCAGTTTGGGTGAAAGCTGTACTTGTGCTACTCTATTCTGTTGTGTAAGTAGAAAACGTGATAAAACCCCTCTCAAGATGACTTTGATTGGATCACAGTCAACCAAGAAGTCTTGTGTACTGCAGGCCTTGAACTGATTATATTTCGAGAAGGAGAACAAAAGGAAAAGGATAATGAAAAGCGTCTCGCTAGCAAACCATTTTGAAAGACTGGTTGACCTAAACAAAAGATTAGATCCTTTTTTTGGAGAAGAGATGGCATCAAGACAGACAGATAGTAAAAAAAATGCATCATCATTTTAATAAATAACAAAAGTAAATTAACAAAGCGATAGAAAAACAAAACAGGAAAGATATTTAAAGCCAAAAGCAAAATAGAATTGAGCTTTCATCGCACTCACTTTACTCTCAAGATAAATGGATGAGCTCTCGCTCTGTATTTGGTATAATAGCAAAAGATGGTTATGATCATGATGATGTCGAAAACTATTCCTGGGATGATGACTGATGACAATGATGAAATGTAAAAAGGCCGAGGTTATTTACAACAAAATAATATATTGATTAGTTACTAATATAAATGCATTCATGGATATCGATATTGAATATGGATAGGTAGGTTAAGAAAATAAAAGGATAAGCCACCATTTTCTTGCCCGTTTTAAAAAGTAAACTCAATTTAATGACTTATGTGATTACTGGCTATTAAGAAATAAAAGTTTCTTCATTTCTTTCGAAATTTCGAAATGCATTTGTGTGGGCTGAGGGCTTGTATGTACATAAAATTTAAAAGTAAGGAAACTACATAGAATAGACTGTAAATAAACAGAAATTTTTGTACTACTTTTGTCCAAAATAATAATTACATAATTTAAGTGTTCATAAAAATATTTACCGGAATTCAACCAATTATACTAGTAAAGCAGGTGAGCAGGTAAAAGTGTTTGGTGTGGATTTATCAGTGACGAATGCACAGGAATACTTATTTCTGTTGATTTCTAACATACATGTAAAAATACACACCTTCCTATAGTCTAAAAATTGTGCATAGATCAAATATTACTATTTAACAGAAATGTATATATTTAGCATTGATGCATCAATGTATATGATGGCTTTTTGGGATTGGGAGAGATTTAATTGGATAAATACATACATGGCATGACTGACGAAAGCCATTTTTTTATACAAAGTGTTAAATAAATTAACATTTCTGTTTAGTTATGTGGTACAAAATGATGGAGACATAGAGTACAGTACTTATTAACATACGCAAAGAAGACTAATGGTAAAAATTATGTTTAAAGAGTATATATACAACTAACATGTTGGCTTTCACCTTAATTGTTTTTTAACTAAACCCCTACGCCCTTAAGCATTGAAGCATGCAATTCTTACATTTGTGTGTAGTTGTAATTTAAATGTTTAGACGTAATTAACTAGGTGTAAACACGTATTCAGTGCTATATAGCTGCAGGTATATAAAAAGGATTTCTATAACTTTTTTGCTAAATCAATTAAGAGTCCTCCTAATACTAGAAATATATTTGCTTGTTTTAGAAACACTTTGAACTTTTAAAATGTAAAATAGCAGCATATATAAATAGTATTATGTAATCTATGTATACATATAACTGTGTTATGTATTTATATAGCCCCTTCTTGTAATATGTAATAAGAATACTTAATTAGCTTTTGTGACTTGTGAAAGTGTAGTGATCTGGAATGCGTGACAGTGAGACGTTTTTATAAAAGGAAATACTTTAATATATAGCATTGATACAATTAAATATAAGTACAATATATATTTGTTGAATAAAATGAACAAACACATTTCTGTAAATCTGTCCAAGTACTAAATTTAATCAACAATTAATTTTAATGATGATAAAAAAGCATGTGGGTAGACGTATTTAATTTTAATTTCGGATCGTAGCTTTAAGTAGGTAATAATAGTATCTTTAGAAGAATCTCTCATTACTTAATTAAGGTACAATAAAATATATCTTTGTATACGGTACTGTCAACGTGCTTATTATTATTAAATATATGTATCTAAAATTTAAAAAAACGGTCAAATGTACACCAAATTTGTTTACTACAACAATACCTTTTAGAAAACTATTTCCCGCTTGAGCTATTGTTTTCCTTTGTTATCATTTTATACATTCCAATGTATAATTAAATTGATAAAAGTATGAAGGGATTTATCAACATTTCAAGCTTTCCAAATATTGATAAAACGGTATATAGCTTAATTAAACTATATATTTATCTATTAATTTATGTACATGTAAATAGTATCTAAACTCCGGTGTAATTTAAATTTAATAAATGTGCAGAAAATAGGAATCGTAACGAATATATGTATGCATAAGTAAAGTAAGTATATTTGATAGTAATATACTAAATCAACTATGTCTTTTCTATGTCTAGAGGTTGTCTTAAAACTATTCTAAATGCTTAATTCTAAATACTACACATTTTGTCAGTTCGTTTTTAACCCAAAACTAGTTTTTACATCAGACTTGGTTATCATTCATTCCACCGATTGGTGAATGTGGAGAAACATGAAATTCTTGGAAAACTCATGACTGGAGTTCAAAGTATTTTGTTAACTTATTTTTGAGCGAAAACAACAACATTTAAAAAATTATGTTGCATGATAATATTTTGAGTATTACAAAGGTGCGTGTACGGCGTCATACATTATGCTATGGAATAAAAATCAAAAATTGATGTGGTGATAAATACCACAATATCAATTTCAGTTTAAAAAAATCTGGTTTAAAAGTTTAAAACTAAATTAATTTGTACCACTAACTAATTTAACAGCCATGTTTACAATAGCGTAAAAATATTGTGTACATAAATCTATATAACTGTATGTTTTTCTGAGTAAGGTGTACATACATACTGAATGTCCTAAATCCTAAATGATATCAATAAAGATAAAAAAGTTAATTGTAAAAAAGAAATACTGCAATGTTTGTTTCCTAAATTAATTGCACAACAGAATATTCTACAATAAAAAAAACTCCATAGAACGTGTAGAAAATATCCATAAACCATATAATATGCATATTTATAATAAAACATTAATCTAGCTGCTATCCTAGCGTTAAAAATACAAATTCGTGCATGGCTGCTTTCATCATCACAAAGCAATCTTGCAATGTTTTATATTTCATTACACCAAATCGTTATTTTTTTTCGTTCCCTGAATAAAACATAAAACACGATTGAAATAAAACGATCCCCATAAAAAATAAATTTTCCGTTACAATTTTTGGCTATTCTTTCACCCAAGCTATTCATTCCTCTTTGTAATCCATACATAAACAAACACGAAGAGCCTGTGTCGATTATTAAAGTCAACAAAAAACAATAGACTTCCTTTTCTCCATTAAACGACTAGGATCATCATCATCTTCTTCTCATCTCCTCCTATTTTCTCATTTGCTTTTTTACATATTGACTACCGACCACACCATAATAATCACCAAAAACACATAAAAACCCTACCCCAACCCAATCAGTAATTCATAAGATGATATTGAAAAATTAAGAATGAATGGCAAAAAATTTGGATGTAACATGAGTGTGTAGACTCTAAAAAGTAGGGCACTTTAACCCTTTCCCCCCTCCCCTCCTATCATACATATTTATTGGCTATTGGATATTATCCTTCTACGCAAACAAACAAACAACCAAGATGAAGTAAGCAAGAGAAGAAGATGCGATGCGAGGAGGAAACAGGAAGAAAGACAAACACAAGGGAAAATTATTATGCATGAGTCACAAGGATGAGCTAACTCACCACATTCAACATTGGAGCATTTCAGCATCCATCCGCCAAGCCAAGCCACGTACTAGTTTTCACTATGTACGCACGTCGTATTTTCTTTCAAGAGAAACCATATAAGAAGCAGAAGTAGTAAATATATTGGGATAACTAAAAGCATGATGGGAGGAAAATGTAGAGACTGACTGACTGCCCATCTGGGACTATCATTGCTCTATTGATAATATGCTAATATTTTTGTTGTGAGAAAATTTAGGTACTATTCTAAAAACCAGACGGCAATGTTTTCTCTTTTTTTGGCATGATTATATAACAGCATGGGAAATTACGGCACATGACACGTACGTACGTGTACAAACGGTAAGTTTAACGTGTGGAAAGTGGAAGAAGATCAAAGAAGAAGAAGAGAAAATATAAATATGGGTATGTAAACTTTCTCCGGTGCGGTGCGTACAATAAGAAGAGGATCGTTCGTTCGTTCTAGTCTAGCATGTTATTTATATATGATGCCTCTCTAATTCCCATAGTTTTTATGTTTATAATGGTCCATATTCCATTCCATGTCATGATAATGATACCTACCTTGTCGATAAAAGCAAAGAAGAAAAGAAAACAGTTCAGCTGGCGAAAAACTCGTCTATTCACAAAAGGAAGGCTAATGTTTTGAGCAGAGAGAAAGGGTTAAGAACCTGAGATGAAAACACAGGCTTTTTTGTACATACTTTACCAAACGAAAACTTTTGAGATGCATTAAGCCAGCAAAGGAGATCATGGGCGAACAGATAGTAAATTGTATTATAAACCATACAAAAAAAACCAATCCACAATTACAATTTTTCCAGCACATGCAAAAGATATATTCAGTCTTTTACAATAAACTGCAGAAAAGAAGATGAAGGAAGGGAATAATATTAATTCACTGTATCTGTTCTGCAGCCAGTGAAATTTTTTGCCAAGAAATGCGCCTATTCCATTTCAGCGAACTTCCTTTTCCTGCAATTTCTCTACCTACTTACGGCGGCATCCAAAAACGAAGGTCCTACTTACTTTTTGTCTATAGATCCGAGTTCACTGGGAATACTTACGTACATCACGTCATCTTCTACTTATGTAACTGGATATTATATATCCATTTCATGATCCATGCATACTTTATTATGGCTCTTTATGAGCAGAAACTAGGCAATAACAGTGTATTCTTACTTTACTCACATATTCCCTGAATATTTGGGGCAATATGCAATGTCAAATGGGGAATTAAACTGGAAGAATATTACCCATTCACCATTCCTTCCAAAAAAAAATACAAAATTTTATACTCCGTTTTTGATCCCATCATTCAAAATAAACAACATCAACAGTCGCAGTAATAGTTAAAGTATTCATTAAGTTATATATGCAAGGCTAACAGCAAACATGTCATTTTTTTCTTGGAAGCTCCACAGCACAGCCATACAAACAGTGGCTTTATTCCAATTCCAATATTCCAAGCAAACAAGCAAGTTTAGTGATATTATTTTGCATCCAAAAGTTATTAACTCTCCAGTTTTCATTTTAAATGGAACTCTCTCGTAATAATAATGCTAGTAATGTATGTAATGCAGCAGAGAAGAAAAAAAATAGGCATTATGTTCAAAAAATAAGAATAAAATAAACTATCAAATGGCAGCATCATGAACGGTGGTGGTGGTGGCGGTGGCACTAGAAGAATAAAAAGATATGGGAAAAATGTGAGTTGTGTGAATCCCACTACTCTTTTCCTACCAAGTAGTAAGTTAAGTAAAGTAGGAATATAGCCAGAAAAAAATGAAATACGAAGCATGTTAATGCTCTTCTTGGTTTAATGCAAAAAAGAATCCTTTTTCTGCAGTAGTGTAGCAAGAGATGAGAGACTACTATAGACATTGGTATGAAGGGTACCACCCTTATAACCAGTTTTTTTTCTTCATCTTCTTCTTGTAATATTATCTTCGAGTTGGATCTGTGTACAGGAAGAAAAAAAAGTAATGTGAATTGGGTAAGATGTGAGATGTATGAAATAAGCTTAATGATATGTGTAGCTTTCTATCTTGGAAGAAGATTCAAAGCTGCTGCTGCAGTGGCAGAAGAGCTGGTTTGGTTTAGTGATATTAGTAGTTGTAGTTGGTAATGGTGGCGGAGCACACATCACACAAGTCTTTTCTTAACGACCTCGTCTAAGTTACGATACGATGTGATACGAGCAAGAAAATGGACCTTTTCATAAAGAGAAGAGAGGAAAAAATGAGCCCGTAAAGAATAGACGGCTTTTCTCTTCTCTCATTCATGCTTACATACAAAAAAGGGATGTAATGTGGGATGAAGGAGAGAAAGCTGTGTGTAGAGTGGAGTGGAGGGAAGGAGGAGTAGCCCTGTAAAAAGTACAAGAGGCAAGTTTTTTGAAGATTTACAGAAATTTTCGCATGAAATATAAGGAAGGAATAGAAGTGGTGGCTAAAAATATGTTGGATTTTGGCTGAGAATTTTTTTTTGATAATCTAAGTTTGAGGTTCATGATAATATGAAATACAATACGTGGTAATAAGTACATGCATACTTATTTTTGAAGGGAACGAGATATACTTTATGTAAATTATGTGCATTTATTTTTAAACTTAAGTTTAAAGTTGAATTAAACTTGCTTTCTATAAATGGCTAATTTAGTATAACATTTTTTATACTTGGCTCATTGTTTTTGCTTTTTACTAACTTGCTTATCAAATAAAGTAGAGCCCCCTGGTCTGAGGGAAATGCGATTTTAAGAGGGAACTTAGAGCGGAGAGAAAACTTTCTCTCAG
>JAQFZG010005291.1:0-10564 GCA_034695465.1 Entomobrya nicoleti
AAAAAAGAGTAGTGAGCGTCAGCTCAGCTGTTTGCTTGTTGCTGCGCGCGCTTAATGGAGCAAACATGGGTACAAATTGAGCCTTAAAATCTTTGTTTTACACAGAAATAAATTCAGAATCGTGATCTACGTTAAAAGTTACCCTAGAAAACCTATTTTTCGACGTGGAACTTGAGAGACATTTTTTTTAGTTCCCGTGTCAGATAGACAAAAACATTGCATCCATGTTTATCAAACGGATATTTGATAGCCGAAAAGTTGTAACTTTTGGGGAGAACGTAACGTGTGACAAAGTAGCTTGACTTATCATCACATATCAAACCTAAATGTAAATAATCCAGAAAATGTTGCCAATTTTGCTTGTATTCAAATATAAAACGTATTGTGACCTGGTCCTAGTGTACAAAATGAATTTGTCAGGTATAATATCCCTTAAGACTATATTTTTGTAAAAGTTCAAATTCTAACTTACCTTTAATGGTTCTAATTCGGTTCTAAAAGGTTGTCAATTATTCCTTTTAGTGGATCCTTGTTCAATTTTGTTGATAAAATTGTAAAAGTACAGCTTTCGAAATGCGAAAGATCCCTGGACAGCAACATTGTGTCCGGCAGTAAATGACTGGTAACAAAGCATGACAGCATTTGAACAAACCATAAAAATGCGTAAACGATTTTCATGTTAGTTCTATTTAGTTTGGAAATGATTTTTAAACCGGCTAGCGATTGTTGTGAGTGACTAATAACAATCGAGTTTTTTGAAAAGTGTAACTTTTAATTTAACATCAAAAAATCAACCAGTTTTAGATTTCTGGTTTGATAAAGATTTACCAGAAATACATTTACTAAAACATATTTAATCAATCATTATTTATAATACTTTTGGGGATTTTAAGTTGTGAAACGTGTTGGCTTTGAGGAGCTAGCCACAACTAAGTCACATGTTTTGTCATTTTTGCTTTACGAACACGGAACTTACTTATGTAATTAGTCTAAATGTAAATTTATTTCCTACCTGGTCACAAACCGGGAAACGCTGAATAGTCCCATTTTAACATATATTTTATGAGGTACTTGTCATGTGTTACAAATATCTTGTGGAAGTCTCGGGTCCATCTTGAAATCTATCCGGATGTTTTTCCAAGTATACTTATGCAATGTATTTGTATTTTATCCGTAGTATATGCAAACACGTGTAAACTTACTCTACTTAATTAAATATATGACACAACAAGTAGGAAACAGGTTATTAAATTGTATATAATTAAATTAGCTAAATTATTAAACATCCGCGTCAATCTATGATCAGCGAGTTTAATCGAAAGTGTTTTAATTGCAACTTCTGTGTCTGCAGTTATTGGCATTTTGCTTTTGCAGCATTTACCATTTGAATAAAGACATACGTTCATAAATTTTGCTCGGAAAACAAAAAAAAATATTGCGACGATGATACAAATTAAGAAAATGAAACCGATTGTCGCTAAAAGAAAATATGGAGGGTTTAGTAGTAAACTTGATCAAGAAAATTAAATGATACATTATCAGAACTAAGAAGATAGAGAATGACCAACCTTCATCGGCATTTTTTGAGGATTTTATCTAACACAAGTGATATTGGTTATTTTACCTCCTTGGATTCCAAGTTTTATTATTTTTATTTCTGAAAACTGTTTTAAAAACTTCGAAGCAATACCTGTCTCTATGGATTTTGTAAGGTGGTTTTGATATGTATTAAACTTAAGTAACCAATCTTGGAATTAATCTTAGCCCTCCTTCAAGGCAGACAGCATAGCAAGAGATTAACAGTTCCCGTAAGATCACTTAAGTTTGGCAAACGCGTAGAACCGAATCTCTTTGTAGTGATAGTGTACCACCCTAATGGTAATAAAGCTGCTTTATCCTGCTTAGCTAGGTGTGTCGTGATATTTCATCAAAAACTCGACATGACTATAAACTTGGCATTATCATTTCAAATCATCATGCATCGTACTTTTATTTCATACGTTTATTTAATGCTTTCATGTTTAGGTTAAAATCTAGTTAAAAATAAATCCCAAATTTTCCTTGGTTTTATTTATGAAATAATATTTTTCTCTTATCTTGTTCAATTATCGAAACATGGTAATAAATTACCGTGACAACTGCTTTTGTGTCAAAATAGGACAAGAAAAGATAATAAGCAAAGTTTAAATTTGACCACCATAACACAATGCATAAATGTTAAACCAACACAGTTGTCCTTTTAAATTTTGTATCAGAAAAAAAACAATATTTACACGTCAAGTGATTACATTGCAGCAAATGTATGTAGTCCAAGCATGTGTGTGTCGATATTCTTTATTGATGTTGTGAAACAACAAGAAATCTAATTTTCTAAAAAGCTTGGTTTACATGACACACGAAAGGAATGATTTATTGACGTAGAAGTCAGACTTAGCAGAAGTTACCAGGGAGCCATTTCATGACGCCACTCATTGCTTCGTATCTTCTTAAAAAACGAGATTCTTGATTAAGTTTAAAATTCGCATTTCACCATGTCCATTAGGAAAATGCGAAATGCAGAATGAATATCCTAAAATGAAGAACGCGAAAAACCAACAATTTCGCATTATTTTTGGAAATGCATTTCACCATAGCCACTTGTCTCATAACGCTTCTTCGTATCTCGTAATAAAATGATGACCAATCATACGGTTCTCGTTAACTACTTCGAATAGCAAATTCAAGTTATTAAACTACAATCACTGTCAAAGTAAACATTTATTTTCATAATTAGTTGACTATTGTCACGTTTTGAAATGTACGCAATAAGCTCGAGTGAGGAAGAGCATGAGGAATAGCAATTATTGCGTCGGAGAACGAAAAAATTGTTTCGTGAGCGCATTAATTATGCTTCACTTGAGTCCCACGACTTCAAAGTCCGTTTCCGTCTTCGACCACATGAAGCTGAATTTGTTATCGGCCGAGATATCCAGCACATAACACCGAAGAACAAAGCTCTCTCCCCGCAACAGCAAGTACTCACCGCATTACACTGGCTTTCGAACGGTGCTCAGTTACATGGAATCGCCGATATGCATGGCATTAGCCCAGCCACGGTTTGCCGTGCTGTTAGACGTGTAGTACGAGCCATTTTGAATCGGATGTTGAATCGTTTCGTGAAATGGCTGACCGATTGCTCCAATCTAAGCCAACAGTTTATGGAGTTGGGTGGATTTCCGATGGTGTGTGGAGCAGTAGATGGTAGTTTAATACCGATAATTGCACCAAGAGCATTCGAGAAATAATTTGTGGACAGACACGGAGGCCATTCTCTCAACTGCATGATGGTCGGAGGAGGAGACTACATGTTTTACTCAGTCAATGCTCGCTTCCCAGGATCGGTTTACGATGCACGTGTTTTGAGGTCGTCTGATGTTGCCCGTCGGTTTAATGATGGATACAGATCATTTCCAGGCGCAGTTATCTTAGGTAGTGTAATACTGTTAATGCTTAAAAACTATGCTTATAAATAACAATTAATTTCTACAAAAATATTTTAGGGGACTCTGCGTATGGCCTTTCGAGTTCACTTATACCCCCACTTCGGCGAAATCCTGACTGTCCCGTGGAAGAGAGGTTCAATCGAGCCCACAAAAGGACAAGACGCATTGTTGAGTGCTCATTTGGAATGCTGAAACATCGATTCCCTTGTCTGCGCTTTCTTCTGGTGCCATATCCATAATATGCGGCTCATATTGTGATGACTTGCGTGGTATTACACAACATTGCAACGAAATCTGACTTTCCGGATTTAGATGAACATCCAGATGACGTTCAAAATTATGATAGATTAGATGGGGGTGTTGATGGAGAAGTAAAGTTAGCAGAGCTACTTAATTTTTTTCGTTAATTGTTTGTTCTTATCTGATGTATACTTAAAATCATGTTTATGAAAAGGCTTTAAATACGAATTTGTAATACTATTAATATTAAGATTTATGTTAAATAAATTGATTTAATGGTTGTTAATATAAAAATATACATATTCTGATAACATTTAAAAAAGAATGCATTCAGCGATAAGATAGTTTTAAGTTAAGATTTAATCCACATTAAGCAAAGACTTAGTAAGATCTGTATGCGGCAATCCAAGTTCAAGTTCCATCTTGAAATTTTGAAGCTGAATGTTGTAAGCTTGTTGTTTGATATGATCCGTTTGGGCTTTCTATTTTTCACCCAACAAAATATTCTTCTCAGTTGTCAGTCTTCGCTTTTTTGTAGAAATAGGGTAACTGGGTCTGTTACCTCGGATGGCTGCGGTGCTGGTGCCCGCTTGCGCTGTTGGTGGAGTACTTTGCCGAACTTCATTCATCGCCTCTTCGACCTCGGTTTCATCATATACGGTTCGGGTTAGAGACAACAGCTCGAACTCGTCCGGAATCTCGAAAGTCCGGCTTTCGCCAATGGGAAGACCTTCCACTACAGGGGAATCCTTCCCAACAATGTCGAGAATAATGTTGTCCACCTCAGTCATCTGACAGGCCTTTCCTCCTCCGGTTCCGGTTCGCCTAGAATTGTCCTTCTTTTCCTGAGATAAACAGTAAAGTAGATAATTAGTAATTTTAACATAATAAGATAACAAAATTTAATTTTTCTCTTAAGAAGTATTTTTTTATTATTGGATAAGATACTTACTAGTGTCCTGCTTTTCCATTGACTAAACAGTTTCCGGAGGTGCGAGATGTCTTTGGCTTCCCCCAAAATGGCAATACTCTTAGCGTTCACGAGAACCTAAGAGTATTGCTATTGCCTTATCAATTACGCTCTTTTCAATGTCAGTTGAAAACTGACCAAAAAACACGGTCTTTCTCGCTCTAATCTTTTGCAAAACAGCCAACTTCATGTCGGTTTCCCTTTTAGTTGGTCGACCCATATTAATTAGCTTTGCAGTTATGTTTGAATCTTGCAAGATCAATAAACGTACCTCAGCTGACTTTGAATTCTATTTGAAAACACATGCAAAGCGACGTGCGTCTTGACCTCTTTCGTTTCTTCATTTTATTATAAGGATGGTCAAAAATACGAAGAAAGTGTAATGAACATGGCCGTTTCGATGGTGAAATCAGTTTCATTCGCGTTCTTCGTTTTCGTTATTTTATTGCGATAACGCTAACGCCATAATGATTGGCGTCATGAAATGGCTCCCGGCTCTGTTGCAAACCGGTATGAATGCCAAAGAAAAAAATTATGAGCCAAACTTAAGCTTTAAAATGTCTGCATTTAACATTTCGTCTCTTTCAACAAACTTACAAACTCAAATTCGTAGTCGGAATACACAATCAAAGTTATGCAAGCGACATTGGCACATAAAATATGTTTGTATGATATTTGTTGAACAAGATGAACTCTAATTCTGGGAACATACAATTTTCATCTCTGTATTACGTTTCAGAGATATTTGTTCTTTTCTATACACTGCTTACAAAGGTTACAACGCATAGATGCACGGGATTAGCAAATAAATATAACCAATTAAGTTTGATCTAAGACATTATTTATAATTGAAGTAATTTCTGGGAGGGATAAATGAGAATCATGTAAACGAACTGTTTCATATAAACGTAAGGTATTTATTCATCCGAAGATAGTAACAGTACTTAACAATACGAGTAGCTTAACTAGCATGGTGACAACACGATAGTCAAATATCAACTGACTTGGGGACTGAAGGTCCACCAGTATAAATATGGGTAGTGCGGATGCGTGAGTGCAGAGAGTTATTTAAGATGGCTTTGCTAAGCTGGATCATGTAGACGCACGTAGGTTCATGGGTGGCTTGGGTACTTTTATTTTAGTCCCAAGCACATGTAGATAAAAAGGTTGCTTGTGCATACACAAAACTTTCCACTGCTTACAATGCAAGTATATACACAATGCTCCTTAAATCTGAGTACATAAATACGTGAAGCCTTTTCACGTGTACAATATTATAATATAACTGGATTCGATTCGGCGAATTACCTTCTGAGTCATAAAGCTAGTAAGTTCGTAGTTTACTTGTACCAAAGGTATGAATAGCGACGATATAATATTATTATTATTATTATAAGTCCAATTTATTCAAATTTTTATAATTTTTAGTCATACTTATCACACAGATTTCTTACATAAAAGCTTTTAAATCAGCGACTTCGCAAACATAAATACAATTCAACCGTAATTTTATAATTTTTCTTTACATAATTTGGTCCCATTTTTCAATAACGTATTTTATAACAAATTATTTAACAAATTTTTTATCAACCACATTTTTACCTTCTTCTTAAACATAATAATCGTTTCAATCTGTTTAATGTCATTTGGTAACCTATTCCACAAAGATACTACCCTAAATTGAAATGATTTTTTGGCAACCTCTTTTGCTGGATAAACTGAACAAATAAAATCATTTTGCCGAACTGGACTTCTTAAAACAATCTTTAAAGAGTTCAACTTGTTTATTTTTGTAAAGTACGAACAAATTACACAATGTTTTGTAGGCGCACAAATCCAATGGCATGAACCATTCTAAGTCCTCATACAATTTTAGGCTTATCCTATCAAATTTCCTTAGCACAAACACGAGACGTGCCAGAGTACGTAATACACGTGTGATTAAATTTAAATGGTTATTATCTGCTGACCCATATATTAAATGGGGACATTTTCACCCGGACAATTGGGTTTGCCACGTGTTGTGTTAGATTGTTGTAACGTGATGCTTGGGTAAAACTGAATTTTGACACGTCAGCAGAACCAGATTAAAGGTTCAATTTGATTAGTTTGAAATACATTAGCTAAATGGTAATAAGTTTCCGAACTTTTTCTCATTAAATTTTTAATCGAGCGAAAATAAAAGAAATGAAATAATTAATGGCATAAGAATTTAGAAACTGATTAGTTTGTCACACAAGCAGTGATATACATGCCCTTTAAAGTTGTCGTTTAAAGTCATTTTAGAGTCTTGCCCTTTTAAAGAGATAGAACGTCGTCAGGCATCCACTCAGAAAGTTTTTTGTCGCCATAGTCGTCCATTCGCCAAGTTGTCTTGCACTTTGGGGGACTTAGATAAACAAAAACATTGCATTCATATTTATCAAACGGATATTTGATATCCGAAAAGTTGTAGCTCTTAAAAAGAACGTAACGTGTGACAAAGTAATTTGATTTATCATCACATCTCGAACCTAAATGCAAAACATCCAGCAAATGCTGCCAATTTGGCTTGTACTCCACCAGGAATCGTATTGTGACTTGGTCCTAGTTAATGAAATAAATGTGTCAAGTGTAATGTCCCTTGAGAAAATATATTTTTTTATCAAAAAAATAACTTACTTTTAGTAGTTATAATTCGTAAAAGTAGTCAGTTATTCTTGTTAAATGACTTTTTTCCAATTTTGCTGATAAAATTGTAACCATACACCTCTCGAAATGGGACAGGGACGAAATGAGTCCTGGACAGCAACAGTTTGTCCGCCTAAGGTGACTTGTGACAAAGCATGGCAGAAATTGAACAAGACATAGAAAAACGCAGATGATTTCCACATCCACTCTATTTATTTCTGCAATGCTTTTGGTAAGCGAGAGCATTCAAAAACTAATAATGACCCAACACTTTCGACAAAGAAACTTACTGCTTTTAGATTTCTGGTATAATAAACATTTCCGAAATTCATTTTACTCAATCATTTTCAATCAAACATCATCCGTGAGACTTGTTTTTTGTTCCATGATTTTTTGAGTGCTTTGAAGCTGTAAAACTAGTTTGATTTTAGGAACTTGCAGCGACTAAATCAAATGTTTTGTCATTTTTGCGTTATGTACTCGGAACTTACCTTTCTAATTAGTCTAAATGTATTTCCTACCTGACCACCATTAGGAAAATGTTTCATAGTCCTATTTTAATGGATGTTTTGAAATAAACTTGGGTACTTGACATGTGTTCAGGATATCTTGTGGATGAAATAGGTCCGTTTTGAAAATTATCCGGAAGTGTTTTCCATGTGCATATATGCATTGGGTTTGCATTTTATTAATATTATATGTAGACACATGTAAGCCTACTTAATTCAATATATGCTCACCAGTAGGACACAGGTAAATCAATTGTATTTTATTTTATTCAACTAAATTATTAAGCATTCGTGTCGACTTAGCAAAAGCGAGTGTTGTCGGAAAAGTAAAATTGTTTATTTTTCATCCATTCATAATTTTTGAACTTCCGTATTATTTAAGGGATCGACTTTTTTAAGCCTTACAAATACTCGTAACTGCACAGAAAATTGGAAATTCCTGCATATTTTTAGTAGGTAACCTGTGAGACATTTAATTCCTAACGCAAGGAAAAATGGTAAATGAAGGTAAATATAAGGGTTCCCTAATACTTAAAGCGTGTTCATCCTGAAGGTACATTTAAACACTTTTATGAAAAATGTCCCTTTTTATGGTAGAACCGAATTCTCTTGAGCGCATGAAAGTTTCTGAGCACCATTTTCACTTTGGTCGTCACTATTTCAAGATATACGCATTTAAACATACGAATTGGTTACAAAAATGGCATAATAAATAAATATTAAACCAAGGCGGACGTCAGTTTCCAATTTTGTAAAAAAACAAAATCAATATTTGCACGTGAGTTGGGTAGCAACGTAAGTTGGGTAGCACCATGAGTTGCATAAAGTGTTTACTTGGCAGCAAAGGTATATAGTCTAAGGTATGATGTGGCGATAGTCCTACCTTAGTTAATGCTGCAAAACAACAAGAAATTTAATTTTTGATAAAGCTTGTTTTATAATCCCACGTAAGGAAATAATTAATTAATCTTAATAATGTGTCTGATATTCTCTATACCAAAAATGTTTTCGACCACATTAAAATATCGGTCTTACCTGTGTGTTAAGGTAAAAGATAGACCTGGGAAAGTTTCCAGCTCAGTTGCTCACTAATATGGTAGCCAAAACACAAAAAAATTATGCGTTAAATTAAAGCTTTAAAATGTCTACAATCAACATGACGTCTCTTTCAACAACCACACTTTACTTGAATCCCCAACTTACTGTTTTCAGTAATTGTTGTATTGTTGTATTGTATTGGATTATTACTTTACGTCAAAGATGACTATACAGTCCAAAAACAATCCGTCACTTCAAATTCAATGACCGAAGTACTACATATAAGTATATCTAAACCCAAAACGAATAACCTTCACATCGTACTGGTATACAGACCCCCAAAATGTTCTAAATCACAACTAATGGATATGATAAAATCTCATATGAAAATTTGCAAAAACGATGAAGCGTATTTCATTGGAGATTTTAATGCCGATATGATGAAAGATGATCCAATTAAAAGAGAACTTCACCAATATATGATGGATCATCACTTTGAACAATTAATAAAATCCGCAACAAGGGTAACTGCAACATCAGCAACAATACTGGATTGCATCTTTACAAATCGCCCTCAACTGAATTCATGCAATGGAATAATACCATCAGAAATATCAGATCATGATATAATATACACTTGCCGTAAAAAGAGCAAAGATGCCAAATGTGCAATTGGAACAATAGAAAAAAGATGTTTTAAAAACGTTGACTATGATGCCATGCGAAACATGATATCCACTGCACCCTGGTGGATATGGGAATATTGTACGGACATAAATCAAAAGTATCAAATGTTTCAATCCATACTGTCACATGTACTGAATGCGCATGCACCAAAAAAGAAAATCAAAGTAAAGACAGCAAGAAAAATCTGGATGAACGCAACGTACGACAATTTAATTCGAAAAGTGACAAATGCTCGAAAAAAATTTGTTAAAAATAGAACTGATGAAAATTTTCAAAACTATAAATTTCTACGAAATAAAATGAATCACCTAAAAACTAAGTTAAAGTGCAACGTGATAAAAAAAGTTGCCAAAGAAAATATCAATAGAGGAAGTAAAACAATATGGAATCTTCTAAACACTGAAGTTGGGAGGGTGAAAACAAAATCAACAATCAATGAAACATTTGAAAATGGAGTAACAATTTACGATGAGAAGGAGAAGTTAAATGCATTATGCAGACATTTCACACAAAATCCCACCAATGCATATTGTAATATTGAAATCCCTGAGAACACTTCACAGAGTGAATCAAACGACAACACTGAAGATCCCACTCCAAAACTCAATAAAATAAGAGTTTCTTCAGATGAAGTTGAAAATGTCATTATAGGCTTGGAGACTGATAAGCCAAGTGGAATCGACGGACTCCCTGCAAAATTCTTCAAGTCATGTGCTAGAGAAATTTCAATAAATCTAGCTATTCTGATTAATGACATGGTGAAAACGGGTTCATTCCCTGATGCCTTGAAAATAGCAAGAGTTAAGTCAATTTTCAAGAAAAAAGGAGAGAAAAGTTTGGCTAAAAACTATCGACCAATCTCGATTCTCTGCACTACTACCAAAAAAATCGACAAATTAATTTGTAACAAGTTTATGAAATATTTTGAAGAGAATGAAATTATAATGGACCAGCAACATGGCTACCGT
>JAQFZG010005292.1:0-10561 GCA_034695465.1 Entomobrya nicoleti
AATACAAGCAATCAAAAAAGATTTCCAGATAATTTTGTGATACTAGAAGCTAAAATTCGATGGAAAACATTTTCCGAAAATAACACAATCTATTCAAAACTAACGAGAAAACGAATAACGAGCAGATGCATAAATACGAACGAAGATATAAAATACATCAAAATCATAATAATAATCGTAAAAGTAATCACCAGATCAGAAAGCATTCACATCCGAAGAAATGAAATACGTTTACGTTACAATAATTAACATTTTTCCACTTGTTATTATTGCATTGACTAAATCCATAAAGAAAAGAAAAAAGTACGCTTACAATTGGAATCAGAATAATAAAAGAAGAACCAAAATTGATATGAATATTATACCAAGAAAAAAAACCGATGCAAGTTTTTAACAAAGGATAATGAAAACAGAGAAACGAGATGGGATGAAATGAGCCGAAGATGAAAAAATAACAAAAAAGTGAGGTAACATTCATTTTAATGTGATTTTTTATCATCGTTGTTATTACAATGAAGACAATGGCATATGGAGAAAAAATATTTTTAACATGTTACATAACATCATGTGTACCCCCAATACACACATACAATGATGGTGGCGGATAGAGAGAAAAAGTTGTAATTGTAATATAGGTCATAAATTAGGGTGGGTTTCATTGGGATGCGATCCGAGAGGCTATGCTATAAATCAAGGATTGTCTTTTGCCATTCTTATTTTCCCTGAGATGTCGGACCAGAAGACCAGTGAAGCTACTTTAATGGGTCCATTTGCATACCATCTTCTATTGAATTTAGTTGGCTGGATTGGTTAGGCGCATGATTTTGCCCTCACCTCTTTTTATTCATAGTTTAAAATTTTAAAATTTATTTTCTCTTGCACCTTCACACTAAACAAGAAAATCAATTGTATAATATTCCATTATTATTCGATCTCTCTCGGACTTTGATGATTATCGATGCTTTCGAGAAATTAAAACAATGGAAAAGTCTAGAACTAATGTGAGGACCAATAGCTTGGAATTTTATGATGATAAGAAGGAATACTTCGGTATTGTCGGCAAAGTAGATTTAGTTAACTTTTTAATTAATGACTTGTGCAAAAATCTAAATGTAAATTGGATAAAAAGAAAACTGGATATTACATTTCCTTTCAAAGCAGCACTTTACGACAATGGGCGTATTCATTAAAAACGAAGGAAGTATGAATTTTGATATTGTCCATTTGTTTGTGAAGTATTTAAAAATGGAATATGAACATGTGTCTCGTAGTCAAGTATAGTTTATAGTATAGTAAGTAATAGTAGTAATTAGTAAATCCGTTTTGCGCTTTATTACGAGAAAAGGGAAATGAAAAGCATTAGTTGTCTGTTGTCTTTCAGCTTCGTTCCGTGGTTTAAGTTTAAAGGAAATGCCATTAAAATTACGTTTTTTTCCCAAAATATTTTTCATTTGGCCCAACTTTATTATTTTTTCGTTCTCTCCTTTTCTATTCACCCTCTATATATCGACGTGATTGATTCCATTCCATGTGTTTCCTAATGACAATTTTTTTCAGTCTTTACATCTTAATCTGAAACAGTAGACGTTTTAGGGTACGCATGATTATTTTGCGTGTGGGGGAGACAAAAACCTTAATTTAAAACTTTGAAATGTTTAATATGGAATGAGTCAAAAAGAGGAAAAAAAGAAGGAGGAAGAGTTTCTCCTTTTACAGTTTCTTGGAAAAAGGGAAAACTAAAAGAGAATCGAGGGTTAGGGGAGGAAAGACGATACGATACGATATCCGTGTATAACTTCTTAGCATACTGGCTTTGACAGGGTGATGATCAGATGAAGTCAGTAATGTAAGTTTATATTAGACACACAGAAACACTATAGGCATTTTAGACTAGAGGAATGACAAGATGAAAACATTTGGAATGGTTGGATGTAAAGGGATTACTTTTGCTCTATTTAAGATACTCCAACACTGTCGTTCTCCTACAATCAACAAGACTTGGGTTGGGTGATCCAGTGAGAGAATCACCGTTCCATATAACTTATACATATAACATATAAGTTTTCTTCACCAAAATTTCATCAGGAAGAGTTTAAGATTTTTTCCAGCAAATAGCAGCAATAGAAATTATTCCAATTTCCCCAACTTCCTTCCTTCCTCTAGTTCACTATAAATACTTATTATAAGATGCATATTGAAGGGAGACGAAACATGAATGCTGTATATTTCTCTCTGGTGTCTACTAGAAGTAATCTTTTTGTGTTGAATTTATTTCGTAACACGATAAATAAATGGTAATGGTTCACTCTTTTTTTGGTAGACTGCTTGGCATTAAGCTAGGTTATGTTGTCGAGGACAGGGCGAGAGAAATGAAAAAAGTGTTTTTCAAATGTACACACAACTCGCGTGATCATGATAAAGTTGGAAAACCTTTAGTTTGCGCATTTTTTATTGTAACTTTTTAAAGCTGTTTTAGTAGTCGTCGTTCGTGTAGTAGATGTTTCTGCCCTTTTCTTGTCACATTTTTAAGGAAAGAGATGGAAATGGAGATAAAAAGTAAATGTGTTCTTATTGCCCATTGAAGAAGATGTTGGCTTCTTGAGTGTAACGGTGGATAGGCAAAATACTGAAAAAAGCGTTATAGGGACACTTTAAAAAAGCTATTCCTGTGTCATCATGAATACTATATGGTTTTTTACCCCTTTATCCTTCTTTCGATAAAAATGTAGATTGTAGAATAAGCCGTTATTTTTTATACATTATTTATATGAACGTTATAAACTCAGGTCGCACTCCAAGCGCGTGTACTTTGTCTTTTACTTCTGCACATGTGTTTTGTTTTCAAAATCGCCCTTTTTAGGAAAAAAATAATCTTGAAGCTTTTCGACCCAAAAATTGTGTTTCCGGTCCAGATGCAGTTTTAATGTATATATATATTATTATGGATGTTTTTCTGGATCCCATTTCTCTTGTTTATACTTATTTTAATGATAAAACAACGATTTTGTTTAAGAAAATGGGATATTCATTTAGTGACTTCAATTTTGTGATATGAGATGAATACGATTCCAAGAAATGGGGGACCGGGATTTCAAATAAAACGTATTTATAAAGGAAAAAGTCATTTTCATTTGTTCATTTAAAATCACCGATCCGTGTCACCGTCACCACACAATATTATTCTTAAATGGAATGTTCCAATATGTGGATATCGCCCTGTTCATGTTTTCGATTAGACCTTTTTTCGACACTTTACTTTTGGGGAAAATATATGGAATGCAGTGTTGCATGTAGTGGAAGGGTAGTTGAGAACAGACCATCATTAAAATTCAGTACAAATCTTGGAATTAAGGGTTCTCCATCAAGTAAATCACTTTCATTAATGAGGCTGTTCATTTTTTCCAAATCTGTTGAAAGATTGAGCCAACTGCAACTACTCAACATATTTTGGGGATGATGATAGATTCCTTGGGCTCAAATGATCGTTTCAAAAAAAACAAAGGAAATATCATGTTATTTTTTGTAGCGGATCTACATGTGCATTATTCTCCCAATACTGCCATATGAAGATATTAAAAAATAAAATGGTAAATAAAATTGTTATAAAAATACAAATGCAACATATCAAATACAATTTGGTTTGATAATGTAAACGATAAAAGCATTTAGCTTTTTTAAATCCCATCCTTTCGGCACGCATTGGTGAGCTATGAGTTATGTGACGTTAATAGTCATGGTATGGTGCATCCTCTGTCTCTCTCTCCGTAATAACTAAATTTGTGCCAAGTTTATGCTCAAGTGAAATTTCGTAATTGGGCCTTATAAGGCATCGTTTTGATATTGATATTATTATTATCTTATAAAAATAAAATAATAATGTACTTTACATAGTCCGGCATTTATGGCTCTTTATGAAAGATGAGCACGCATTCTCAGCATCAGCAAGTATCTCATAAATTTTCTCTAATAATAATGTTTTGATTAACAATCAATCAGTAAATAACTATATTAGGTACCTCTTATATAAAGAAAAAAAGAAGGAAGTAATTTATGATTAAGTGATTTTCGATTTGTTCAGTTCGGAAAGGGGTGGTGGTGTAAAAGGATTTGATCAACATATCATTATCATCATCATTCTTACATGCTTTCTTGTAAATGCAATGGATGCACAATAAAACAATTGTGAATAGACAGAAAGTTAAAATATTGAACACGCACCACACGAATAGCAGCCGGCATGCTTGTGATTCCACGTCTCGTTAAAGCAAGCAGACTAATAAAAAATGCTGCACAGATGAGATGAGATTATAGATGCATAATAATAATACTTGATGCATTTTATAAAGGTGAAAAGTTGAGTGAAAATTGAAATGCACAACACTAAACAAAGAATAATAAGCTTGTTCAACATTTTTCCTTCAGCGGATAACCTCGAGCGAGTCGTAGTAATAATGAAAATGATAACCATGTAACCATAATGGAATCAATATAAAATGTTTATTATTTTGAAAGGCCATGCAATCTCCTTTATCCCAATTGATCAATCCGACTTTTCACTCATTTCTTCATTGAGATGCTCGTAAAAATGTTATGGAATCAATTGTGGTTTGTATCGTGTAAGAAGACAAGACAAGTTGTTGTACTTTTTGCATGCGCCTCATGTTTTCTGCGGTCTAATTCATTTGAAACCGCCATGATTTTTAATACTGCAATAAAAATGTGAAATTGAATCGTGCGCTCTGACTAACCGACTCTTTAACAAGAATAAAAAATATATTCATAGCCAATTTAAAGTGAACGTACTTTGAAAATTAATCTTTGCAGGCTTGCCAGATTACTACCACGTGCAATAAAATAAAACGCATAAAAATTTCGTTACAAATTGATGTACTGCTTTATAAGTATCATTTTAAGTTGATTATGCCATCTATTCAAAAACAAGTGTATCGGAATTCGTTTAAGGTTGTTTAAGTATTTTGATGATGTATCCATTAAACATGCTCTTATAATTTTATTATATCAATTTTTACAGGGACGCCGATCAACCGGTTACCAATCATGGCGAAACAGGTGCTGGACCTGTATGAATTGTACAATCTGGTCATTGCCCGGGGCGGTCTTGTCGATGTTATTAATAAGAAACTTTGGCAGGAGATCATCAAAGGGCTTCGTCTACCATCCTCAATCACATCAGCAGCATTTACCCTTCGTACCCAGTAAGTTAATCAGATCATTTTTTTAAGCTTTACTGCGAGCCGAGTAAGATTGTTGTGCTTTTGAAGTATGTGTTTATAATGTGAATACCATATGAAAAATATTTAAGAAATCAGACTCTGCACCTATATCATATGCATATACTCATATCATATCTCATACAGATGTAAAGAAAGCTGTGCTCTCTAATTTGAATATTCTCTATATGAAATTCTCTCGATGCTGCATGTTCTCTTTTAAATGCATTTCACGATTATCATGCGCTCCTCTCCAAGATGCTTATCTGTCACTTTTCCTCTTACTCAAGAAAGGAAGGGAGAAGCATCTTGATGAATAAAATGAAAGAGGGAGGACGAAGGCGAAGAAAGCATTTGTTACTGTAAACACGAGACACGCGTCAGTGTCACCAATATTTAAAACGATGTGCTAGCAGGATTTCGTGTTGATGTTACTACTGTTTGTATTTTTATTATGAAAACGAAGTGTGAAGTATAACATGTGGTAATCATAAAGAGAGAGAGAGAAAATCTTTCCTTTACGTTTTATAAAAGTTCGTTTGTCTTTTAATACAACATTTTAATTCAATCTGATGTTAAGAATTTTCTTTGCAATGTTTATAAAAACAACATATTATTGTGTTCTAAACTAAAACACATTTGCGTTTGAGCTACTATGATTGATGGGTAACTAATGTGAGCGATTTTTTGATATGGGGAAAAAGAAAACTTTTATGTGAGAAACAAAAGGTAATTGATGGATAGCTTATGGTTTTAATACACACACCATACTTAATACTGTCGAAAAGTTTTTTGATCTTGTGTTATTTTAAAGTAGAAAATGATCATAGTTTCTTTGAACTTAAACACATTCATCATGTTATCATTAATTGTATACTACACACTCCAAACTTTGGTTTTCTATAAAAAACCAATCCCTTTTTCTCTCTTGACTCCTCCTCTCATACGATCATTCATCTTTCTTTGATTTACTTTTGACTGGTCTTCAATTTTACAGATAATATACTTTCAAACATTGTAGTATACCAAACATTTTCCTCTTTTTAATTCGAAAGCAGAACAGAATATTGATAAACCGGGAAAACAAGTTTGATGATCTGATGCAGTATAATGTTTGCGATATAAACACACGTTTATAGTTAAACCATAATCTATAACATTATTACGAACGGTTGCCTGCTTGATGGCTTTTTCCTGTTTAATTTCTTTCTCTCACAGCAACTTTTTACACCTGATATAACACAGATGACGACGATGAGAAGAAGACGGGTAATAACATTCGTTTACAGATGTTAGATTTACAACTTATCGGAGAGAGTGTTTTTTTATATTGCCCCATAAGGTTGGGTGAGATGATATGGTGAAAAGAGGAAATAGCAGGGTTCCACATCATCCAATCCACCATCCATTTTTTTTAATGTGTAAAAAAATTCGCTAGAATATTATAATATTATCCCTATCTATCAAACTCTCAAAAGTGAAATACTTTGCTAATAGTCTGACGTATGCATATTTACAAGCCTATTTGTGTATGTATGTCACACTAAAGGGTCTCACAATTCATAACTACATCTCTTTCTCTCTCGGGGAAAATGTATTTCTTGATGTTGCATTTTTGTATGTTTTTCTAAATTCTTGATATAAACATACTCATAAAATATATACCAACCATTTTTTTTAAAGTTTGGAAGATTATTCATCTTTTTTTTTTCGTATACACAAAAAAATATACATATATTTTATCAGTTTTATAGCAAAGTGAATGATTCAAGAGAGAATAGAGATGTTTATGTGATATATGGGCCCAAGTATAAAAAAATCCAAATCTTTCACCGTCACGCTGACACTGACGATTGCTACATGAATTCATTATGTGTTAAACTGTCAGGCATCTTGTCGATTCCACTCTTTTGGTAGATGTGATGATGATGTTGTTGGATCGTGTGATTATCTTGATGATGCGCCCAAATATGTTTTTCATCGTCAGATGTTTGAAAGCTTTCCTGTTTACAACTACCTACTCTCTACTACAATTTCCCCGACATTCTCAATGTATGATGCCCGACTAAAAAAAATCTTAAATACATTCATACATTACTACATCCTGATTTGACTGATGTTCCTATAACTCTTGCTTGCTCTCCGAAAATCACTTTATGTGAATTACAAGAAGGAAGCTTACATATGGTAGTTTAATATTATTGTTATTGCTATATTATTAGCATTTCAGATGTCAATTATTAATATAATAGGTATAAGTTCTCTTCTATATATCCATCCATAAAACAATTTTTAAATAAAAATCATACATCTCATTTATAACTTTTTCGAACATCACCATCACAGTCATCCTTCATTTTATTAATGCTTTTCTTCACAGCTTCTGTTACGGCTGCTGCTGGTTGGTGTGTACATGTTAAACATAAAGCCTGAAGAGAGAGAGAGGAAGAAGTTTTAAAAATACAACGATCAAAAGGGAAATGGAGGCAGCAAAACATTTTGCACTCGAGCAAACATCAGGGAACATTTTCTTCTTTTCTTGACGTCTTTTATTTTCACTCACTCTCTCCCTCTTCTCTCTCTCTGGTCGAGAACAAATGATCTCAAAAGATGTCTTCAAACCTTCATTATAAAATGAGCAATGGAGCATTACATTACAAAGTCTTCGTCTTCATCATCACCACGACCAATATAAATATCATTTCTTTTTATAGATGATGATTATAAGAATGAGCAAGAGCAGAAGAAGCCACATTTTCTTTCAATATAAAAATGTGTGCTCCCAATCTCAATATGATTTTTTGGTGGTTTTGAACACATGTCAAAATCCAGGTCGACTTTTCCTATCTACTCTTCTGCACTGCCTGCTTCTCCGTCTGCCATCATCATGTTCCATGCATCATTGATGGTATGATGATGCTCTCCTGTTATTCTCTCTTCTTCCTTCCTGATAGGATGTGATGTGATTCATAAATAAATTCTCGTGTCATTATTCTAAATTTATCACTACACATCGTTTTTTTTACAGTTCACAGAACATACGCTCTCAAAAAAAAAGTACAATCAAACCAAGAAGCTGTGAACAAAAAAAATACTGACATAACCAGGCAGGCATATGCAAACAGTGTAAATGAATTATTTTCCTTGAATCATCATCGTCATCATCAACATACTCATCTCTCAAGTTTACATCAGCCACAATAAAGAGATCAGAATTGTAATGAGAAGGAATAAAACCAGGTTGAAGTTTAAACAATGAATTTTCTAGTGTGAAAATGTAAACATGGCTTTATATATTATTTTAAACAGAAATACAAAATGATTTATTACACTCACTTGGTAGAGCAATGTTCCAAAAATGCATGGTACATATTAATTGATGTGCAAAGTTATCTGTGTACATGTATTCCAATGATACAATCAATCTTATCCAAAAATATCTTTGTGTCGTGATGGAATGCGTGTCGTTCAAAAGCAAAGCGTCAGAAATTCTGCACGGTTGTCGGTTGATTTGGAAGTGTAAAAGATGGAGTGCACTATGAAAAGCAAAAAAATGTGACGGATGGGTTGGTCCAATACATGTCGCATACTATCAAGTTCGTTTTTTCAGAGATGACTATTATATACCGACTTGTAGTAATATTTCTCGGTAGCAATTTTCCCAATCATAAAGTTTGTATGCATAAATAACATGCTTATAGGTTCAGTTAGGTTAGTTGAAATTGTGTTTCTTTTCTGCTATAATTTTATGAACATATTTATTTTCACATGTTCAGCTTTGAATTTTAAAGCGGATGTGACGGCAATTTGACAATGATTGATTTCAAATACGATCGCGACGTTGTATATCATGTTTAACTTTGTGGAAATATCTATAAAATTCAAAACCCATCAAGAAATAAGTTGTCATTACAATTTATAATTGCAAACTTGCTCATTCAAAAGTATTGAAACTGCGTAACAGCAAATATCGCCTTTTTATATCACAGTGAAAACATAATTATATATTTTTTCTCTTTTAGATATATGAAGTACCTGTATCCCTACGAGTGTGAAACGAGACGGCTGAGTACACCTGCGGAATTACAGGCAGCAATCGATGGTAACAGACGAGAGGGTCGAAGAGCTTCCTACAGTCCTTATGGTCCAGACATGGTAAGTCCTTTAATGGTGAGTATTTAAAACACAAGTAGTAGGAAACTACAAATAAACATATCACGTTTTGTAGTTCCTCAATTGAAGTGGTTCGATTGTTTGTCTTCTGTTTTTCATTAAATTAATAGATCATCTCTATTTTACGCCATCATTATGCATTTTGCATACAAGATTTTTTTTCTTGAAATTTCATACTATTACTTATCATGATTAATGAACATAAATACAAGTTTACACCATCCATCCGACCACTTCATATTATTACAACAACTTTGCAGAAACCTGAGTTGTGAAACTTTTTTTTATAAATCCTTGACTCAAAAACAATTATTTATCTTTTTGTTTTGTCAGATTTCTCCGCTCAGCCTTGTCGGTGGAAGACCTCAGATGAACGGAAATGGAACATCAATGCATCCAGCAAGTAAGTTCAACTCCTTTTGTTTTCAAAACACTTCTGTCTGACAGTAGCATTTTTTTTATACATCTACAAAATAAATTATAGCACATTATTACATGAAAGTATCGAATTTTACTGTTAATGCTAAACCATACTCCTAAATAACATCATTGTTCAAGAGAACTTCTTTTGTTCTTTTTCTTGATCCCAAAAAACATTTACTCGAATTTAGTCAAATGTTTTTTTATACCGCACACACACTATCATGCTAATGCATTAGCATTTATATTTAAAATTTAATGTTTCCTTTGTTCATGTCTGTCTGTAATTTTTTTATTATTGCGATGATCCGATCCACACATTACATTCAACATTGCTACCTTGAAAATTTACGAATGCACAGCAGACATGTTTTTTATTTGTCTCATCGTACCAACCAACTTAGTACATACATTCTTTTCGCTGTTAAAAACTTGTGAAGTAGCACAGGATGATGGGTAATGGACATAAGGTAAATATACATAAGTCATACTCATGTCTGGTATTGTAGAGGGATAAATATAAAAGTAATGATTTTTTTTCGCGTACATGAGCATGACACACATAATATTCACATTTTAAATTATCCATCCAAGTTTATATACTGCAAAGATATGATCATCATCATCATCTCATAATCCACAAAACAGTATTATTTGCTACACATCATCATTCCTATCAACGTTATGTTACATACACGATATGTAATTACAGAGAAATAAGTTTGATATCTTCCTTC